>JACYXH010000091.1:527500-645000 GCA_026745465.1 Lota lota | reverse complement strand
GCTATATAGTTGGCAGGATGAGAAATATTGTCCTTTGTTTTCTTCCTGAAAAAACAAAAGCAAATTCCCTATGAAGAAATTCGATGACCTATTGTTTACACTCGTTTCTGTGTGCAATATCTGGAATGCTTTGGTCGTGGGGATGGCCTGGCCTCAGGGAGAACATAGATGTATCGTGAGCGCGTTAGGCGGGAGTGTGAGAACAGACGCCATCGCTGGTCTACGGTGCATCGCTATTGAAAAGGTGATTCATTATTTAAACTTAACACCGTCCACAGTACACAAAACAATTGCATTCGCCTTTTCAACAGCCCTTTCATGACGCTTCAGCCTCAGAGCCCAGCTGCTGTATGTTACCGTCTACTTATGTGGATGTTCACATTGTATAACCTTTACATCATCGCTTTAGAGTTCCCTGCCGAGGGGGGCGGGGGATGCTTGGTGGTCTTTGAGAGAGAATGTTGGCACATTGTTGGCGGCAGGGCTAGGGCCATATAACTGTATCTGCCGCTCTGCACTTCTAGAATAGAATTGATCTTTACTTGCCCCAGAGGGGAATCTCGACTCGCACCTTAATTTGGTCAATGGTATCCAACAGCGCAGCGCAAGCAAAAAAGACTGACCATTAATATATTCACAATCCCAAAAATGATCACTCCCAAGCTTTTGGAAGTGAAATACAAGGAAATTGGGATGCATGTGTTTATAGTTGTGGGGGGGAGGGGGGGGGGGGTAATTGTGTAAATAATGTGCTAATCATGCCATTCTTTATCGCGGTCGAATTTCTCACAAGCTCCCTCTCAATAAACATAAGATAAGAAAAACACACCAAATATTTTTAATATCGCCGCATTCTAAAACTCCCCCATAAGTCATCTCGCTGCTGGGGGAGACGGAGTGGGGATGCTCCAAAACACACATACAGTACTGACTTACGAACAATGGAGGGATAGCTCATGATATGCTGCGGAAAGAGAGGGAGAGAGAGTGTGTGTGTGTGTGTGTGTGTGTGTGTGTGTGTGTGTGTGTGTGTGTGTGTGGGTCATCTCCGTGCTGACAGGAAGTTACACAACATCTGTTGCCTGACATGGAGGGATTGAATGGCGCGCTGTGTGAATGTGTGAGTGTGTGGACATGTGTTTGTTGTTTCATTTTTGTGTACAAAAAAACCGCCCGTGTCCATGCAAGAAGAGCTTATTTTTCTTTCCTCCTCATTTCTCAAAGTCGCCAATAGGACAAAACGTGACCTATTGTTTATTTTTCGTGTTTTTTTTTTTTTTGCTTGTCCAAGAGAGTGAAAGAATAGTCTGCTTACATCTGTTTACATTACAGTGAATCCATCTTGGCTGATCCCGCTCACATGACCCCCTAATAAGCACATCATTTAGGGCTGTTACGGCTCACTGTTGAACAGCACTTCAACAAACAACCTCATTAGCTTGTGTGTCAGGAGCGAGATAACAAGATTCACAAGGCATCTTCAGGAGGCGCTTTGGGACGCTAGAGAGGATGGTCATTCCTCCCCCCTCCTCCCCTTCCTGTACAGGCGCTTATCCCCCCCCCCCCCCCCCCCCCCCCCACACACACACACACACACATAAATATACACGCACACACACACACATTTATATATATCAATTTACACATACACACACACACCCCTACCATGCAACGCTGGGGAATGTGACATTTGAGTTGGATTGGCGGCACGCTGTGAGGTCAGTGTCATGTTTGGGGGCGGGGGCGGGGGGGGGGGGGGGGGGGGGGGGGGGGGGGGGGGGGGGGGGGGGGGGCGGGGGCAGGGGGTTAAAAGTGAGTGTGTATGTGTGTGTATGGCTATGAATGTGCACGTGTTCAAAAATACACCGTCGATCACTGGAGCATCAGGAGGTGTGTGTATGTGTGTCTGTCTAACTAGTGTGTCAGTGGGGTTTTCCCCTTCACCCCAGTGTGTCCAATACTTCTAAATCTAAATTACCTGAATTACGGTCACACAACAGCATTGTAGAACTGATTGCGCGATAAGAAAAAGGGTTATTCTAAGTTTCACCTGCTTGCAGTTTTACATGTTTATGCTTGTGTGTGTCATGTATGTGTATGCCTGTGTTTGTATGCAGATTATACTACCGAATGCCTGTGTGTGTGTGTTTGTTTGTGTGTGATTTACTTTTTGCTGCGATGAAGAATATCCTTAAAGCCAAAAGCATGAGGTTATACTCCATGCACCCCATTGCCCAGTCGAATGACAGCTTTTCTAAATAGGTCACCTACGTAAATGCCAGCCTGTCGGTTTACATCAATAGATGGATGCAAAGCAAAGTCAGCACTCATTTCTGTTACCGGAGTCATGTGTGTGTGTGTGTGTGTGTGTGTGTGTGTGTGTGTGTGTGGCTTGGGGGTTGCAATCTGACTAGACATGGGAACCACACGGTTGTTGCAAGCAATATTATGATATTTTGTATTAAAGATATTTTATTTCGGCTCTCCTCTCAACCTCAGCTATAGCCACCTGCAATTGCTAACGATGCTGTCGAGTCTCGTGGAAGTTTCGTCTTGAGGTTGTGATTATCCTTGGAATGCTTGTAGTGTGCTTTGAACTGTTCGAACTCTGTACTGGTATTTTGTTTTGTGTTTGTGATTATGCAAGGTATGGCTTTAAGTTGTAGATTACTTCTGATTCATTTTATGTTATCGAGGGTCTTGCAACTCAACATTGTTTTTATTTGTGCTTTTTTGAATGATCTTAAGGTCTTGGGGTCTTGCACAGAAGAACCCCAACAGTTGTCATGCTGGCCCAGCTCAGTTTGCAGAACAAGGCATTAACATTGCCGTGCAGCCACTGGCCATGCTCAACACAATCTGCTTCCACCAAATGTCGTACGTGTATTTATAAAAGGCATCCACATGCCTTCAAAGTCCCTACTTGACACTCCTCCTCCTCCTCCTCCTCCTCCTCCTCCTCTTCCTGTAGACTCCTCGGGGGCCATGAGCACCCCCCATTCACACCACCATCCCATGGGCAGCATGGTGGGTCACCCCTCTGTCATCAGCAGCTCCAGGCCCATGCATGGGGCCTCCATGTCGGGGCTGGGCTCGCCCATGAACGGCCTGACCTCCGCCTATTCGGTCATCACCTCATCGCTGGGCTCACCCTCCGCATCGCTGCCCTCCACGCCCACCATGAACTTTGGAACGCTCAGCAGCCCACAGGTGAGTCGTGGGGACGGGGACGTTGGACCTGTCTGCTTCCGTTATTGATCTTTCAGTGGGCTCTCAATCTCAGCCAGGGAAACGATTAATCTTTTTAAAACTCTGCATCTGATAGGCATGACACATGCCTTCCACGTTTTAACATCTCAAATGGCGCAGAAAGGAGATGGGAGACCATATCAGATGGTGTCTGGCCGGGTTTCAACAAACCCCTCTTTCCAGACGTCTCCTTGTGACCTTCTAAACGTCTCCCTGTAAAAGGTCACGGTGGAGAGGCATGTTATCGCTCTGTCATGCAAGAGGACTTAGGATGCTGTCCAACTCTCAGTCCACTGAGGGAACACTGATCCATGAGCTAGGGAGCGAGTGAGCTACTCTGTTCTCTTCTGCTTCACTCTTCCTCTTTCTGTTCCCTTCCAGTCATTCTCTGTCATTATTTCCTTCCTTTCTCTCTCTCTCTCTTCCCCACATTTTATTAGTGACTTGGTGTTATTTTCCACCTTAAATTCTCTCGTCTCGATCAGTAAACTCTCTCCTCTCTCCCCTTCCTTATTTGAGTTATTTTTATCTGTCCATCTCGCCTATTATAAAACACTCAGACTAGCGATAACGCTGCAATCCTTTGATCCCCAACGCATCTTTTAATTACACCCAGCCACACAGAACTAGCATAGCCTTTCCCTTGAAAGAACTACAGAACTACAAATCCCAAAAGGTCTAGCATGCGTGGATGATCTGGAACACACAGATACTGAGATAGATTGCTTCATCGACAGTAGAGATAGGTGCCTTTAGGGTCAGGTTGTTTTTTTTATTATGTGGTTACGATTTATTTGTTGATTTCCTATCAGCCTAGTGTTCCTTTTTGAAAAGCCTCATGATGCTTGTTTAGAAAAAAACGTATTATATTATAAATTACCCTGTGCGATTTTGAACCATACCAAATAGGCACGAGTGAATTGTATGGTAAAGGATGTTGTTCATTGATACCATGTGTTGCATGAAGTATGTATGAATCATACATAATTCACACTCAGCGGCCACAGTCCTCCTTCTCTACACATCAGATATGTTGTAACGGTGAACTACTTTACAGATGCCAAAGGAGCTGCATTGGAACATAACGGTTAACAATATGCGCCAAGATTATCGCTTATAATGTGGAGATAATAAATGTCTATACCACAACAACAAAAGCAACAACAGTGTTCTCTGATCTGATGACCAGGAACTAAGGAAAGCAGTATTCTGAACAACCATTCAACCAGATCCACCAGCCTGCAGGGCATCATCCATTGACAAAGTGAAACCGTCAAAACACATTTAAGGACCAACCATTGCTTTTAAGTATTCCTGTGAAACCATGGATAAACACAGACTTTACTTTAAAGAAAAAATATCCACTGCCAACATTAGGCAACAGACAGAGCAGAGTGCAGGTGGTAAATAAACGATAGCATGAACCTGGGGGCCTATAGGAAGGATGTGCCTATACATTGCCATTCATCATCCATATAGGACAGGAGCGGCTTTAGTAGGTCACCGCTGTTTACAGAGTGTAGAGTACAGACATGGCCACATAAACAAACAAATTAGCACAACACAAACAAAAGAAAATGCATATGTAAGCACATGCCGCCAATGTATCCCAACGTTGCCATGCAATCAACTGGGGGAGGGTCAAAGTGCAGAAGAACGATAAGAGAAGCAGAGAGAAAGACATACCAAATGCAGGTCGTTATGAAAAGAGTATCTCATATTAGCTGGTATCTGTGCAAAAAGATATTATGACAAGTTGTTTATTAAACATTACCATACCAGCAAGTAAGAACAGCTGGGTGTAGCAATTAAAACAAAAAACATCTTACAAGCTTTTCAACATTTCCCATACGCTCTTTGGAGATGGAGAATTCCGCAGACCAGTGACCCCTGCTGATCGAGCTGGAACCCTGCACCTTCTGTACACGTGACTGCCCCTATAGTTTCCTCCACATTGCCCCCTACTGCCAAACTCCCATTATTACTTATCCGAACGGCGGGCCTCTTGCAGGTGGAGAGAACCTCGACCCCTCCCCTCTGTAGCCAAGCATGTGACCACACCCTCAGACACTTTCACAACACCACCGTGTGGGCGTAAAGGAAAATAATGTGACAAAGAAATAAAAAATAGAGGAAGTATGATGGTCAGTGACCCAATTTTAACTTAACCTCTCACTAACCCTCCCTCCCTCCCTCTCTCCATCCTCCTTCCCTCTCTCCCTCCCTTTTTACTCTGCCTCTTCAACTCATGGTTCAACTTTGGATCATTATTGTTCCTTCCCCCCCCATGTCCTTGTCCCTGGTCTCTCTCCTCCTCAGATGAATTCTATGAACAGTGTTAGCAGCTCAGAGGACATCAAGCCTCCCCCGGGCCTCCAGAACCTGGGGAACATCAACTACCAGTGCCCCAGCCCCGGGGGCATGTCCAAGCACATCTGCGCCATCTGTGGGGATCGCTCCTCCGGTGAGGGGCAGGGTCAC
Source organism: Lota lota (assembly GCA_026745465.1). Taxonomy (NCBI): domain Eukaryota; kingdom Metazoa; phylum Chordata; class Actinopteri; order Gadiformes; family Lotidae; genus Lota; species Lota lota. Next base: position 639,270 of record JACYXH010000091.1, on the reverse strand, counting down.
ACGCTAGGGGTGGGCTAGGGGTCATTGGACCCCCAGCTGAAACATTCTGGGTTCAAGCCCTGTCTTTAACACAGTCTATCTGCTACCTGCTCCGCAGTGATGTGTATCTGAAAATACGCCATAAGGCCTCTGCTAAACGACGATGCTATAGTAATGGTAATGCTAAAAGAAACAGGCAGAAAGATTTGTGATCCTAATTTGTGAGTTCAGCTTTAAAAAACAAATACTGAAAACATCACTGATCATCCGTGCTGTTTGTGGTGAGTGAGAACATATCACTTCTTCTGTCAAGTAACTGTCACTATAAATAACTCCCAGGATTAGAGACGCCACCCTTCATAGTGGCACACACTCACGCTTACACTCACACTCACACACACTCACACTTACACACACACACACACACACACACACGCACACACACTTGAACCCATTCACAAATTTATTTGATTTGTTTGGCGGCTGATGTGTCACACAGGAAAGCACTACGGCGTATACAGCTGTGAGGGCTGCAAGGGCTTCTTTAAGAGAACCATCCGGAAGGATCTGACGTACACGTGTCGAGACAGCAAAGAGTGCCTGATCGACAAGCGCCAGCGCAACCGCTGCCAGTACTGCCGCTACCAGAAGTGCTTGGCCATGGGCATGAAGAGAGAAGGTGTGTGTGTGCATGTTCGTGTGTGCATGCATGTGCTTGTGTGTGTGGGGGGGATGCTTACCATCTGTTTCCGTTTGACTCAACTGTGTGGTTGTGAGACGTTTTGTAGTTGTATTGGTTGAAACTAGCCTAATGGCATCATTCCAATCGGTAAACACAAGCTTTTGTTTTATATGCATTATGAAAGTTGTATAATTTTACAATTTCATAATTGTAAAACAAAAAATACTTAATGTTCCAACCATGCTACTGCTGGGGTCCACTCAGCGCCCTCTTGTGGCTGTCTGGAGGCGCCTGCAGTTATGAGCTTATGTCCAGCAAATACGTTGTATGTGAACCTTTGTGTGTGTGTGTGTGCGTGCGGTCATGTGTGTGTGGGCATGTGTTTGTGCGTGTGTGCATGTGTGTGTGTGTGCGTGCGTGCATGTGTTTATGTGTGTGTGCGTGCGTGCCCCTGCAGCGGTACAGGAAGAGAGGCAGCGAGGGAAGGAGCGGGGGGAGAATGAAGTGGAGCCCACTAGTAGTTTTAATGAGGAGATGCCCGTGGACAAGATCCTGGATGCAGAGCTGGCTGTGGAGCCCAAGACAGAGACGTACACGGACAGCAGCCCGGGCAACTCGGTAAATGTTGCACATCCTGAACTCCTCAGCCCCACTCTCTGGGATGGATACTGGTGCATTGTTTATAGGTTCTAAACAGATACTATGTGATGGTATTTCTTTTTTAATCCAAAGTGGCTAACAATACAGGCTAGGCTGTGATGGGATGTCTCCACTTCATCAATGTGTCCTGCATGAGGCACATCATAGCCTAACGCAGACATTGTTAGCATAGGTGCCCCCAGAATGGTAAACATCGGTTTTGATTTATTTGTCTTCACGTTGCCGGTATATCTGTATTTGACAATAATCACAGTGTTTCCATTAGTGTGTTTTATTTAAATGATGTCGGACATTGGACATTGGACACTCATTTAGCTGAGGTTTCATGAGGACTATATCTCTATTTTAAGAATAGGCTGATGCAATATGTCAACGAATGAGTCCAGTGTCTCACCTAGTGCTCACACATACAGTACAGCTTTAAAATGCACGTGCTACCTCTGTTGTGTATCAAGCTATTGAAAGGGATCAGTAGTCATTCGTTCACTCAATACTCAGAAACCTACCTTGGAGTGGCGTAATAAGCAATCTGAGAAATGGCATAGCTACACATCTCCACCTGGATTCACACTCTTCTCATAGGCTAACTATAGGGTCTGTTTGCAGTAAACCTGTTTTACCCACCTTGTCTTGGAAACACTTCCCTATGTGCTTTCTGTCAAGAGAAGATTATAATTGGTATTTATGCTGTCATAGCATTGCATTGTAACACCCATAGCTATATAGAGAAAATAACACAGGAAAAACTAAATGTGATAGTGTAATTATAAGAGAAGTCCATTTTTACTGGACAAACATTATCTTAGGCGGCCTGTTATGACAGACGGTCCATAAAAAGCTATGGACTTGTTATATCTTTACACAAATTACATAATCCCCTTCAATCATCTGCACGCTATTGTTATGAATGATGAGAGTACATCTAGTACTAAAAGGGACAGTAACAGTGAAAAGAGAAGTCAGAAGTCTGAATGATCAACCTCCATTCACGCGTTTTAAATCGTTTCTTTAAATGTTAGAGCGCTATGGATGTCATTAAAGCGGTGCTATTCTGTCTCTTTCTCTCCCAGGTCCAAACCAACGACCCGGTCACCAACATCTGCCAGGCAGCAGACAAGCAGCTGTTCACGCTGGTGGAGTGGGCCAAGAGGATCCCCCACTTCTCTGAGCTGCCCCTGGATGACCAGGTCATCCTACTACGAGCAGGTACACACATGCATACACAAACATGGTCACACATGGATGTGTTTGACCCGACCCCCCCCCACACACACACACACACACACACACATAGACTCACACATACACACGGACGCACGCACCCCAAACACACAGGCACGCACGCATGAACACACACAGAATCACTCACAGGATGTTCTTAAACCTGCATAGACCCTTGTGATCAGTGGTTAGCATTGTAAACCCTGTGGTTTTTCAGCTGCTCCATTGCTGCCCTCTGGTGGCGAGATATGCCTCATGCAGGACTCATTGACGAAGTGGAGACATCCCATCATAGCCTAACGCAGACATCTGTATAAAAACCTATATGTAAAAACAGAGACAAGCAATCGATCCAAGCTCATTTTCATACACGATTATTTATTATTTATATTATTTTCAGAAACACATAACCTAATTTGTGACAAATCAACCATGTTCTTGTTGTTGTGTGTGTGTGTGTGTGTGTGTGTGTGTGTGTGTGTGTGTGTGTGTGTGTGTATGTGTAGGCTGGAACGAGCTGCTCATCGCGTCCTTCTCACACCGCTCGGTCACGGTTAAAGACGGCATCTTATTGGCCACCGGCCTTCACGTGCACAGAAGCAGCGCTCACAGCGCTGGAGTCGGCTCTATATTTGACAGGTAATGAAAGGATTAAGTAAATGTGTGATATATTGAATGTTATATTAAATATGTCTCTACGTGTTCATACTGTGATACTTGGCTAGAGGCATCGCTCTAAGACATAGCAGATTTATTTTTGAATTCATTTTTTAACAAATTTGACTGTTAAGTACCTCTTTCTGTCTTTCATTTGAGATCACAGTGGGGTCATTTAATATGCATCGCTTCTATGCTTAATTCACCATGAGTAAAACACTAGTGAACACGCAGGCAATGACTAAGATATATACGATTTATAAGACATGTCTGGGTAATAAATGTTTACTCTCCTGTGCTCTATGTGTTGTGTCTCCTGCAGAGTCCTGACAGAGCTGGTGTCTAAAATGAAGGACATGCAGATGGACAAGACGGAGCTGGGCTGCTTGCGGGCCATTGTTCTCTTCAACCCTGGTCAGTGTGTGACCTTTCACCCCTCACCTTACGCACTGCATGAGCCTCAAACTCAGCCGTCCATGGATGGTCAAATGGATTAGAAGTAGATGCTGACCCCATGATGTGTTACAGGAGTAATGTTAGAATAGTTTCCACTTAATCATCCAAAGTGGCTTATAAGGGTGGCTGATAACAAGCAAAGCATTTTATCAAAATTGGAGTAGCTTCCCAAAAATCCAAGTGTTGCACGACCTAGTTTGTACAAAGCCCCGTCATTGTCTGACAATATTTAGTTATCTAATGTTATTATAGAGATTGTACAATTACTGTTGAGTCATTTTAGCAGACACTTTCCAAAGTGTCATAAAGTGAACACATATACATGTACTTTCATGAGCAGGTATTGGTTAGGCGTCCTACAGGTTAGGCTACAGGCTTATAGGGTTCGAACTCACTACCTTTTGCCTGAGTCATCAAACACCCCTAACCACTCCACTATCCTTCCTCCCCTTATGCTGTGAGGAATGTACTTTCGTGTTCCAGATGCCAAGGGACTGTCGAATCCCCCGGAGGTGGAAGGTCTGAGGGAGAAGGTGTACGCGTCGCTGGAGTCGTACACAAAGCAGAAATACCCCGACCAGCCCGGCAGGTACTCACACACTTTACATGACATCACTTTACACTACATTACACTACATCACTTTACACTACATTACCTTACACTGCATTACACTACATCACTTTACACTACATCACTTAACACCACATTACACTACATCACTTAACACCACATTACACTACATCACTTTACACTACATTACTTTACACTACATCACTTTACACTACATCACATTACACTACATCACTTTACATTACTTTACACTATACTACATTACCTCACTTTTCCTTACGTCACTTTACTCTGCACTACATTAGATCACTTTTCAATACATCACTTTACTCTACATTAGTTTACACTCAATTATACTACATAACTTTACATTACACTACCTTACATCACTTTACCTCACATCACTTTACACTACATTACATTACACTACGTAACTTTACACTACATTACATTACACTGCACAACACTAACTCACTTTACACTGAACTACATTACATTACACTAAGTTACATCCCTTTACCTTACATCACTTACCACTACATTACTTTACACTACACTACATCATTTTACACGGAACTACATTACATAACAGTACATTACATCACTTTACATTACGTAACTTTACACTACATTACTTAACACTATGCTACATTACATCACTTTACACTGAACTTTATTACATTAACCTTCATTACATAACTTTACCTTACATCACTTACACTACATTACTTTACACTATACTACATTACATCACTATACACTGAACTGCATTACATGAATCTACTTTACATGAATCTACATTATATCACTTTCCATTATATCACATCTCATTACATTACTTCTCTTTACACTACAATACATTACATTACATCATATTACATTTTATTTCATTACATCACAATACACTACTATTACAGAAGAGATCACAGATAATTATCATTAGCGTCATCTATCAGCGACATCTTTTGACATTTTTCCATAGCTCTTTTTGCTAAGACAATTCAGCATCACCTGATGAGTTTAAAGGGATATTGTTTGTTTGTAGCTTACAAGGTGTAATTCCATTGGCCTTGATGTGATCCTATTTGCAATGTTATGTAAATGAAGGTCTAAGTGTGGATGGAATAATTCAGATTTCAATCAGAAATTCCAAAACATATGTATAGTTAAAAAAAAGACAGAAAATGCTATAGGTAAACCATTAAACATTTACTTTCAAGGTTGAATATATATATATGTAACCGATGTACTGTACTAAATCATAAAATGACCATTGTAACAATGTCCATGCTACACACCACCTATGTGGCTGCCACACTCCACCTAGGTGACTTTTATTGGGCTCCTCCAAGCAAAGGACGCACGGTGGTGATGTTGAATCCGGTTTATTGTAAAGTTTGTAGGTAATGATACATGACCTGGTGCTCCATGTTGCCATGCAGGAGATCTACCTGAGTGTGTGCAGTGATGGCTGGTTTAACATGTGCACATTGATTACTCAATGTGCCACAAGTGTGCAGCCTCACCCAGCCCCAGAGTCCAATCAGACTCAGCAGCCAGGTGAGGCTGCTCAAACCAGCCATCATCCACACACACTCCCACAACCGTGATGTGTCGTCAAAGATTAAGGAAATTCGAAGTCAAATGAAGTCGTTTTGTGCTCGGGTTCGAGGGGGTGGGTGGAGACAACTCTCTCCAAAATTGTGACTTTGGACCATACTAGCCATTTTATATAAATAATAATAATAATCTAGGGAATAATCTAGAAGACAGTAAATAATAATGATAATATATCTCTGCCTATAGGTTTGCTAAGCTGCTTCTTCGGTTGCCCGCACTTCGCTCCATCGGGCTCAAGTGTCTAGAACACCTGTTCTTCTTCAAGCTGATTGGGGACACGCCCATCGATACCTTCCTCATGGAGATGCTGGAGGCTCCCCACCAGATCACATGACACAAGTCATGTGATCCCCCGACCCACCCCTCCTTGTCTTTGTATATACGTCCAAAATGTCGGTGATACGAACATTTAAAAAAAAAACTAATTTTTACAAAAATACATAACTTGATTCAAGTTGTAAAATGGCATATTTTGTACCAAGCACAAATGATTCTTATAATTGGAAATAAATTGTATTTTATGGTTTACATGGAAGCCGAGACGTAGTAGCGTGGATTGTAAAGTATACAGTTAAAAAATGAATTCTAATAGAATTGTTAACTGATTTTTTTTATTTTGTAAATAGATAATTCCAGATATTCTTTTTAAAAGCAGCCCAAAGCAATATGGAATAAATCATATTTTATTCAAAAGTAAATTGTACAAAAACAAAATACCATCCATACATTTCTAAAATTCATTTTAGAATTCTTACAGAATAAAATTATTTAAACTAATGTGAAACACGTTGTTTTTCTTGACTATGTATTTGAGCTTTGCCACAATCCAACTTTCTTACATTATTTAAACTCACAGATACAATTGATACATATATGTTCGCTAGGTTTATAGGCAAGTCTCTGTTGTGTAACTTTTAAATATGTTTTATTTTCCAAATTGACAGGTATTCATTTGTATTATTAGGGAATATGTAACAAACAATCTTTTACCATAGTGACTAGTAACCTATGTACATCCAGATGTTCAAAGTGTAGTCATAATTATGCTGCCTACAGCCATGTGGTCAGCTGCATAACTAGATAAAATATTTTTTGTACAATACCCATATGTGAATTGATACTGACTCACTCCGTTAAATATTTATTGGTAGACCGTTAAGTCCAACACAACATTTAAGTATTCCATGTAGGTCAAATCAACAGTCACAACACGACTGTATCCTGTAGGCTACTCCGAATACAATCCCATCAGCAGTAGATTTGGTAAGACATTGGTATTTACCTACATCCGCCAGCAGGGGGCATACCCCGGTTCTCCCACTTCCTCTCATTCAAAGTTAGATGGGTGATCTAGGAGCTGCGGCCGGCCTCTGGGACTCTGCTTTTGTTTTCTACCACCGGCGAGGAGCCTGTCTCAGGGCAGGTGACTCCCGAAGGCAGTGGGATAACCTAGCGATTTAAAGGGAAATCAAATGTTTCCCTTAAAATCCCCGTTTAATGCTTTTCGTTGCAATGTTTGAAGCATCGAAAAAGCACTAAAGTTGTATAAAGGAAAAGTAAATTAAGCATAATCCTAGATTTTCAGAAAAGCATATCTCTGGATGTATGAGTTGGCTGTACAAGATCTATAGGAGACCATCGTCTATAGCCCACCATATAAGGCCTATATTATTGAATACTTTATTGGGCCTAATTTGTATGTGTTATTTTCCTTTATAGGCTTTCATTTAGATGACTGTAGCCTATGGCTTTTTTTTATGCAAGCTATCAAAGCTACCAAAACGCATCATCGTCTTCGTCCACATTAGGTTTTAAAAGTTTTGAACTCCACTCATCCCGTTATAGGCTCTAGCATGCTTTAATATGCAATTAATATGGCTCGGCTTTTTGTAGGACGCAGGCTTTATTCCGGTCTATATTAGTCATAGCGTCATTCCTCAGATGCCGGTTACTGGCAACTTGACGCGTCCTGGCAGTTTCATTGTGAAGGATTCCGCAGACGCAGGGGGCCAGGCGTCTCGGAGATAAGAGGGAGAGTTGAGTTGGGAGGCGATGACAGAGAGACCGTTCCTATGTGCAGGTGCAGGTTATCTCTCTCTCTCTCTCTCTCTCTCTCTCTCTCTCTCTCTCTCTCTCTCTCTCTCTCTCTCTCTCTCTCCCTCTCTCTCTCAGATGTATCTCTATCGCTCTGTCGACATCACCGAGCCAGCCGTCCCTCCTCTCCCGTGTTTCTAATGGGATAATTGACAAACAGACTCAACGACACAGCAGCCGAGGTGAACGCGGACGGAACAAGGAGAAAGTTTTGGTGTTCGGTGTCCGTTGGCCGGAGGGACTCGAGCAGTCAATAAGATGAGGAGAGGAGAACTCGGAGGCATTTAAGACACTATTTCCAAGAGGAAATCTATGAGGTAGCCTGTAATCAAATTGTAATAATTGCAATTATACCATCACAGATGTAGCTTGTGTCCTATATGACTTTCTTGTTAAACATACTCTTGTAGTTGAAATCTGTAGGCCTTTCCTTCATTTCCTTCCTTTACCTTTGTAGAACTTTGCCACGGGGGAAAGATCGACAACCTCGTTCCTTGGTAAACCCAGCTAGATTTACTTTTTTTATTATTATTATTTTTTAATTTAAACATGGGCCTATACACGTTTAAGGGGGAAATTACGGTCATTTCCAATTGACCAAATTTAGTTTATCTTCTATTAATCAACCTTTTTAAATGAATAATAACCTCTAAACATGTCTCTTTTGTAATTCATCCAGCATTCATATTTATAGTCTCAAACCTAATTTAGTTATTAAATAGTCTTTCCTTCACAGAGTGGCTTCACTGTATTACAGGCCCAGCTGTTTGTGTGTACGGCGTGAGGACCCGTGAACATGAAAATACTAAGAAATAATGATTTGAGCATGTCTCTCTTGTCTTGTGTTAATAAAGATATGGACCAGAGGAAGGCAGTGTGTGCCGGATGCAACTGTCCCATCCGAGACAAGTTCCTGCTCAGAGTCAACGGTGGACTCTGGCACGAGGAGTGCGTGAGGTGTGCGATGTGCGGCTGCTCACTGAAGAACACTTGTTTTCTGCGGGACCACAAACTTTACTGCAAACGGGACTACGTCGAGTAAGTCAACGTTTGTTTGCACTATTAGGTCCACACAGGTCCATCATTCCCCGTTTAGGCTTCACTAATTTATTATATTGTAACTACTCGAATTGTAAGTTTCGAGTAGCCTCCCTGAAACACTCGAAACAAGGCTTTCTCTGCCCAAGAATCAATTCAGGGCAGAGAAAGAAGATTTCAGGAAATCTAAATTACAACACCGTCAGAAAGTTGTATTATCATTATAATCGTTATTATTATCATTACTATTATTATTATTATTATTATTATTATAATGAAAATAATAATACTATTATTATTATAAAATACATCACATTTATTTGCCTGGTTGCTTGCATCAGAATTATAACCTAAATCTATCCAATCCCAAAATTTTATTATGAAGAGTCCAAGTAGACTTTTGTTTGTATTTTATCCAGTACCACACATTTTGGTGGCCATCATATCTTTTATTTATGCCGTTAAAAGTTATGCAATTGATGTTGCCATTTTAATTCATTATATTGATGCAAGTATGTTTAATCCTAAACCTTACCTGATAGGCTATTGCTTATTATCATCCTTACGCTTTCATACTTTCATGAATTGCCAGACCATTGAAAGTTAAACTAAACTTTTGGGTCAAATTCACGCATCTTTGCAAGGTGTGTACAGGAAGGTTTTATTCCTATATGTTTAAGCCCCTGAGTAGCTGTGATTATTATTATGAGGCGGTGTGTGCCTGCATGGAGGATGACTTCCAGAGAACCTGGCAAAGTGCGGTAGTGGGAACAAGGTGACTGCAGGAGAAGGGGTCACATGGGTCCTGGAATGTGAGAAGAACGCATAGAGTACACACACACGTACACACACACACGCTCACACTCATGCACAGATCACGCCCACACACACATACCCACGCACACAAGCTCACACACACACACACACAAACAAACACATACACATATACAAATGCACGTGAATGCATTCACACACACACACACACACATGCACAACTATATGCACACGCACAATTTCACACATTCACACATGCACACACGCACACACACACAAACACTCACATACAGCACCATGCAAACACTCCAACACATGCGCACAAACACACACATACATACATACACACAACCGCACACCTTTGCGTACAGACATGGTTGGATCCGGGGGAGAGCTCAACTGACACATTGTCAAAACGTGTTAACATTTCCAGGCCCGTTGGCGTGGCAACCGCAAGCTGGGGACAGCATATGGTGTCGTCAAAGAGGCAGTAACCTCCTTCTACCCACCATACCTTTTTTGGTTTATCTCCAGGACTGACACAGCTGCCCCCCCCACACACACACACATACACGCCGCACACACACACACACACACACACACACACACACACACACACACACACACACACACACACACACACACACACACACACACACACACACACACACACACACAAACGGACACACACACACACAGACATACAAACGGACACACCCACACACTCACATACACAAACAGACAGACACACACACAAACACAGACACACACATAAACAAACACACACACACACACACACACACACACACACACACACACACACACACACACACACACACACACACACACACACACACACACACTTGCCTCACACCTAACCAAGGGCCAAGACAAAAGCTGTACACTTTATGAATGCGTCCAGATCACATTATTTCTGAACAATTTGCAGACGGTCAGACTGCCAAATGACTGCTGAGGAACTCTAGATTTCCGTAACTCTGCTACCTTCACCCAACTGAAATGAGTCTTTCGTGATGTTCAAGTGATGTTGTTTATTGACTGTCCTGTTGAATGTATGCACCCCAACCAAGACAAACGCCTTTATGTCTTGTCATACGGTCAATACACATTTTCAGATTTTCAGATTTCTGAAGAAACAGAAGCCAAACAGAAGCCATATACAGTATGTTGAAAACTTGAATTTGTCAGTAATGTCGTTAGTGGAAGACAGAACAGCGCAAGGAGTGAATTGGCGCTCATCTTTCAGGGGTTCAGCTGGGAGTGTGGGGATCGGGATATTTCAGGGCATGGTCTGCACCAACGCAAAAGAGTGTGAGTGATAGAGCAGGACAAAGAGGATGAGGATGAGGTAATTAGGCGAGCGGAGAGGAGCTAGCCATATGCTAGGAGGGGCCTGGGGGGATCCCTGCAGGCCAGAGGGTCGGTGTGAACTTATTTTTAAGGAAGTAGGAGGGGGATTGTGGTGCGTGTGCCTGGCGCTTGATGCCCAGGCATCTGGGTAGCCAGGCTCACTGGGGCCCCCCGCATAGGGCGATGGGACGACGCCCAGCCGACCGTGAGATATCTGACCTGACCAATTAGCAGGAGGCCTGGTGCCAAGGCCCCGCCTCCGAGGTGTGATGTGCCCTCTGCCCGTTTTATACTTTGTTTATGCTTTTGTGGTTTTATCATTGGACATTTGAGAAGTCTGATCATGAGCGTTTGCTGACACAGCCTGTGGTGTCGATTGTCCCTCCGCACACACCGTAGTGCCAGTTTCCCTTTTTACACCAGGTCACTTTTTTGACCTAACTATGACCAAATTCAGCCATTAACACTTCAACAAGTTAAACTACCGGGTTATCTTAGACAGTTGACAAGTTGCACAGAGGTGTCATTGTAAGCAAAACACAGGTGTCCCTCATAATATCAGTTATGGGTATGCTACTGTTAGGTACCAGGGCAGGGGTAGTACACTAAACTAGTATGAAGATATTTATTAAGTGTTATGAGCGTCACCTGTGTTTGTCCTATGATACAACCCCGTTAAATCGGACTATTTACAATTACTTCTTTTGTGATTTGAATTAACTGCATTGGTACTGAGAATCAACAAAACAATAGTAAGAATGACTCCGTGTGTGTGTGTGTGTGTGTGTGTGTGTGTGTGTGTGTGTAGTAAGATATGCTAACATACAGAATCTCCAAACACTGGTCTACAAACCTTTCCTGTATGTTCCTGGTCAGGGTGACTAGTGGTGGCTGTGTGTGATGTACATGTTTATTGTAAGAGGGTCAGAAGATCCCCTCAGATGGGCTGAATGGTTTTGGTCACCGGGCAGCCAGAACAACAGATTGATCGTCAGGTCTAAGTGAGGGCACATTGCCAGTTCACTTGACCCCAGATCCTTATCTTGATACACAGCCCCTTGTCAATGTGTTTATCAAAGGTCCTGAGTTAACCTGATCTAGAAACAGGATCTGTCTGCATGGCCACTGGACAAGCCTGCTGCCGCTAAAGGTTAGCTTTAGAAGTCAGGGCAACAACAATAGGGGAGAAACCCAGTGCTGTGTGTGTGTGTGTGTGTGTGTGTGTGTGTGTTTGTGAGTGCTCTGTGTGTGTGCTTGTGTGCGTGTGTGTGTATGTTTGTCTGTGCACACATGCAAGCCTGTGTATGTGTGTGAGTATGTGTGTGTGTGTATTTGTATGCGTGTGTGCGTGTGTGTGTGTGTGTGCGTCTTAACAGAATGTCTATCTAAATGACATCCAGCTCGTCATACATCAGCTCGATCGTGCATTATGCGGGATGAAGCCCCGTATTTGCTGACTTATTGCTTTCAGTGTTCTCGTGGCTAATTGCCATCCCTCTAAATTCAGAGAGATCCTGTCCTTACCCTGTCTGAGAGTTCCCGCTCTGAGACGGGGTACCTTACGGCCAACCATGTTAACGGAAACACTGAAATATTAAACACGAGCGGCAAGTATTGAAGTTACTTTAACCTTTGCGCGAACAACACTTAAGCGGGCCACGTTCCATAATCTAATAAGACCAAAGTGGTCAATTCTGGCTAATGGAAAAGCAATGAGCTGGAGGTGTACGACCGCCCCAGCACTTACTTCCAACTGGGCCCCTGTTTCCCCGTTGACAGCACATGCATTAACATCATATTACTGCACGGAGGCAATTGCTTTCGTTTGCTTTGTAGCATAGGCACCAAAACATTTGAGGTATTTCCCAGCGCCACACTTCCCTTTGAAGGGCTTCCTTGATGTATTGTTGCAGCAGGAATGTGCGTACCGCTGACGGTATGTTGGCCGTATTGAAACGCAGACCATCGTGGTCGGTGAGCTGAATGGCCTGCATCGGTCAAGAAGCCCGGCTGACCCCTGTTCTGAGCTAATGGGCTTTGCTCGTTTCCCTAGCGACCCCACAGCAACAGTAGTAGGTCCCAGAAATGTTTGGCTTTCGGATGTCGTAGCCCAAGACCTACCAGCTCAAAGGGTGCTTCGAGTGTTTGCTTGCGGTGTGTTTGAGTTGCCGCTTTTCCTGTAAACACGCATTCGATGAAATGAAATAGTTTGGCTGAGTTTGGCCGAGCCACTCAATTTTTTGTAAGTAAAGTGTTTTCAGGCAGGCCGACACTTTTGCGTGCGCATGTATTTATTGTTTAAAACAAAGAAGAGGGATGTGTCGGTTTCTCCGAGGTCCTCTGTGTGGACTGTGTCGTTGACCCCAGTCAACGCCTGCAGACAAACGCCAGCTCTGGAATGATGACGCATCGTCCTATGGGGACAGACCCAAGATGCTGCGGTGGTGCCAGCCAGCTCAACAATAGCCCCGCCGCTTGGGGGCCGGCTCTGTCTTTGTCCGGCCCTGGTTAAGCAGACTTAGGGATAATTCCGCGGATAATTCCCGAGACCGACGGCTCAGCCTCTCACACCATGAGCCCTGGTGTCCCCCCCTTGCTCCTGGAGCCATGGCCTGCCGTGCGCCCTTTCTGCCTCCTCCCCAGGACTGGGGCCTCGAACACGGAGGCCGGAGCCACCAGTAACTCCCCCCCGCCCCCTCTCCCCCCCCCCCCCCTCTCTCTCTCTCTCTCTCTCTCTCTCTCTCTCTCTCTCTCTCTCTCTCTCTCTCTCTCTCTCTCTCTCTCTATGGCTTGGCCCACCAGTCGTGGTTGCCAGGCGCTAAGATGCACACTCGCCGCGCTGGGGGTATGTGTGTCTGAGTGGCCCCCGGGGGCCTGAAGTGGGAGGCGGGGAGGTGGTGGGGATGGGGGAGGGGGGAGTGGGGGGGGGGTGGAGGTGAAAGGAGGAGAAGTCAGGGTCGGTTTGATCGACAGCTTGACACAGCAACATTCCAACATTTTTTCTGTGTCTGTCTTTCCATCACTACGAGGATTCCTTTCTTATTGGGGAGGAGGAGGTGGGGATTTTGTCCCTCAAGTGCCCCCAGACGGAGACTCTTCCCCCCCCCCCCACCCCGAGACGCACTCGACAAAACAAAAACATTGCTCCCCTCCACCCCTTCACTCCTTGTTCACAGACTTCTCACACTTTCTCTTTTTTTTTGCCATTCCACTTCACCACCTCCCCTCCCTGTCTCTCTCCTTATCCCTCTCTCTACCTTCATCTCTCTCTTTGTCCCTCTCTCTTCCTCTCCCTCTCTCCCCCATCGTTCTCTCTCTCCCTGGATCTCTCTCTCCATCTCCCTCTCTCTCCCCCCATTTCTCTCCCTCCTTATCTCCCTCCCCATTTCTCTCCCTCCTTATCTCCCTCCCCATCTCTCTCTCCCTCTCCATCCCTCCCTCCCTCCTCCCTCCTCCCTCCTCCAGCCTGTTTGCGGTGCGCTGTGCCGGCTGTGCGGAGGCCGTCTCCCCGGTGGACCTGGTGATGCGGGCGGGGTCGGCGGTGTTCCACCTGCGCTGCTTCGCCTGCAGCGCCTGCTCCTGCCCCCTGCAGACCGGGGACCGCTGCGTGCTACGGGACGGGCGGCTGCTGTGCTCCCGGGACCAGTACCACCGGTGTCGGGCCAGCTCCGCCCGCTCTGACACAGGTCTTTTTTTTGCTTTTGCTTTTTTTTCTGTCTTTCTTTGTTTTTATTCTGTATGTTTAAATCGTTTTTGGCTTGGCTTCTTGGTTTGTTAGCCCGTTTCTTCCCACCTGCTTATGTTTTCAGTCCCTCCCCTACCCCCTTCCTCGCTCCATCCCTCCCTCCGTCTCTCCAGCCATACATCCCTCCTATTTATTTTCTCTCTCTCCCTCTCTCTCTCTATCACTATTCCTTTCTCTCTCTATCACTATTTATCTGTTCCACGTGCCTACATATAAACACAATGCTAGCATGCACTAATATTTACACACCGTGTCTACCACCCATCAGATAAGAGTGATGATGAGGAGGAGGAGGAGGAGGAGGAAGAGGAGGAAGAGAAGTTGGTGGAGACGGTGGCTGGCCGGCCCAGCAGGAGAGAGGAGCTGGAGAGCAGCAAGCGTCCCAAGAGGCCCCGTACCATCCTGACCACGCAGCAGAGACGGGCCTTCAAGGCCTCCTTCGAGGTGTCCTCCAAGCCCTGCAGAAAGGTAGTGCTGCGCTGCATTCACCTCATCGGTTATATAGCGGCCGTGTGGTTAAGTTGGGCTATAGGCTGCTTGTTGCTAGTTCTTGAAAGGTACTGTGTTCGATCCCAGTACAGTCTGTTGTCTATTCGTAGGCATCCTAGTACAATAAAGCCAGACTCATGCTCTCAAATGTTTCTGAAATCACTGAGAGATGTTTTCAAAGAACATATCTGCAAAATGACTAAATAATAAATAGCAGAATTGCTCAAAGAGCCAGAAAAAATATAGTTCCATATTGTTTAATTTGTAGTCACATATTAAATTGAAAATTAAATATTACGATAAAATCTTCCTGAAAGTCATTTAGCGGTCACTTTACTGACCTCTGTTTCACACATCTCTCTCTTTCCTCGTTCCTTCCTCCCTAAACTCCTCATCCAAGGTGAGGGAGACCTTGGCTACCGAGACAGGACTCAGCGTTCGGGTTGTACAAGTCTGGTTCCAGAACCAGAGAGCCAAGGTAATAGGAAGACACACGCACGCGCATGCACACACGCACGCGCGCACACACACACACACACACACACACACACACACACACACACACACACACACACAAACGCGCACGCATGCACGCACATACACACACACACACACAAACGCGCACGCACATACACACACACACACACACACACACACACACACACACACACACACTCACTACTAATAAAAGAGCTCTTTCGCCACTGTGCTGGGCTGCCAGAGGGGAAATCAGTCCTGTTATCTGCTCATTCAGGAAACCGATGACATCTCGTCTCTAGATTGCTCTAGATTATGTCTTGTATTTCCTAGCAAAGTGTGTGCAGGTTTTTCTTCTCTGCCCCTGTAATGACCTCTGTTTCCGCTGTGTTCTGAACCGACCGAACAAAACACGAAACACTACAATGAACATAACAAAACATTTAAATGAAAGGAGCCCTGTAACCCCTACAGAACAGAGAGAGAGAGAGAGAGAGAGAGAGAGAGAGAGAGAGAGAGAGTGGTATCAACGGGGGACTTTGCAGTGACCGTGACCCTTCCCTGTAGCAGTGTGTGTGTGTGTGTGTGTATTAATGCGGTCCGGGTGCCCTGTGGTTCAGATGAAGAAGCTGGGTCTACCTGTAGTGTGTGTGTGTATTAATGCGGTCCGGGTGCCCTGTGGTTCAGATGAAGAAGCTGGCCCGGAGGCAGCAGCAGCAGCAGGACCAGCAGACTCAGAAGCAGCAAGTGGACCAGTCCTCACATGGTACCGACACCATCATGTCGCTCAAAGGTGATCAGAGAGAAACAAACAAAAACATGCACGCACACACAAACACATGCACACACACACACACACACACACACACACACACACAAATTTAAATATATATATAAGGTCACATAAGGTCATAAGAGTACAAAAAGAATAACACAAGAAGGAAAATGACAGGTGTTTCATATAAAGACAGATGGCTGAAATTGTGTATTTTCCTTATTTCAGTTTTTTCTTAAGTGCTGTATTGACAACTGTATTCACTCATGCTGTGTCTGTGTGCCACAGTGCCCCCCTGTGGCGATTCGACCCCCAACCAGGACCCACTGGGATCCTCCTCCTTCCACCACTACCACCAACCCAATCATCACCATACTCAATCTCATCATCATCCTCACCCCCATCATCATCCTCATCAGGAGCAGCACCTAGGACTCACCCAGCTGTACCCCCATGGCTTCGACCTGGACCCCTTCAGACAGGGTCTCACCCCGCCCCAGATGCCTGGTGACCACATGAACCCTTACGGTGAGGACGTGAACATGAAAGAGTACGGGAGCATGATAGAACATTACACTGCATTTACAGGTAGCCGTTTGGCAGAGGCTCTTATTCAACGTGACCGACCGTTGAGGTAGACGACAATCAACGCATGCATCTATATAGGAACAACCGGACAGAGTCGATCGGACTCCAAGTACAGAAGAGAGACAGAAGGGCATTTAAAATAAGTATGGGGCTATAACCTGAGATATATTTTGTATCTTAAATTTTGTGCAGTGGAGGAAAATCTTGTTGTCATATGTAATATCAGTAGTTATTAAAAATATGAAGTACAAGTTTTAATAATGTCCAGCAATGATATATTAAGCTGTCTGAAATTCATCTTTAGAATGTTTCCGCAATCATTCTATGGATAATACTTATGTTCAAAAAAGAGTTAATCATTGTAACGTTAAAAGTTATGTTAAAAAAGAGTTAATCATTATAACAATATTACTTATGTTCAAAAAGGAGTTAATTAATATAACGTTAAAACTTATGTTCAAAAAAGAGTTAATCATTATAACAATATTACTTATGTTAAAAAAATAGTTAATCATTATAACGATATTATTTATGTTAAAAAAATAATTAATCATTGTAATGATAAAACTTAGGTTCAATACTTCCTGTCGCCACAATATACATTATTCCATGTGATTTTTGTCCCACCAGGTTTGTACGGTGACGCTCTTGAAGGGGACGTTCTCTGTCCATTGACCGACAACCAGTGCCTCTCCCTGGGGGACTCCTCCCTCCTCACACCCATCGACCGCCTCTGCTCCATGCAGGACTCCTACTTCACCTCCTGAGAGACACAGCGTTCACATGGCTTTCCCAATTTTAGCTGATGCTGCTGACCCGCTCCTCCGTTTGACCACAAGGACCTGAATACCAACACCTGGTGCAGGGCAATGGACAGCCGAGGGATGGGAAACTATACCATGACCTCACCCTCTCATCTCATGGACCATTGGACAGAAAGGATGATTGATCGGCCATAGTAGTAACGAGTGAATTTCCAGATGAACCGGTTGAGCACATCTGCAATTGCATGACTGTATTCAGAACCCCCACCCCCCCCCCCCCCCCCCCCAACGGACAATGCACACCTCAAAAAAGATTTTTTGTTGCAAATGCATGGTGATTTCAGACAAAATATCCACAATGCTTGACAGTCAAATTCTGCAATTATATCAATTGTACTTATATCTTGTGTAAATATTTGTGTGCTCCTGTTGATTTTTATTTATTGTTTTTCTGTTTGTGTGTGTGATGTCCTGCATTATGTGAATCCTCACTGAATAAATCAAGGCTGTACTATAAGCGTAATGGTCACATGATGAACGTACAGAAGCCAGAGCTGTGGAGGTCTGTGCTCCACAGCTGATCTGATGGTATGGGGATAGGACTGTTCATGCTGCTGGAGGGTGGGGTAGGGGCAGGGGTAGGTTACCGCCAGGTCAGTCCATCCGCAGGGCTTATCAGTCCGCTCTCTCGGTCAGATGGCCGAGGTATCTTCCAGTGGCTGGCGTGTGTGCGTGTGTGTGTGTGTGTGTGTGCGTGTGTGTGGATCAGAAGAGTCTGCTGGGCTCTTGACAGGAGGAACAGGGTCAACGGCAGGTAAAAACCACTTCCATATACCCTCCTTCCCCAACCACACACACACACACACACACACACACACACACACACACACACACACTCAATCCCCTCAGCTATCCTCAACGCTCTGCATTGTGCTCCTCTGGTTCAAATGTGCCTTTGCTATTTTTCCCCTTCTTCTTCTTCATGTTCTTATTTTTGCTACCTCGAGTCAAAGGAGTGTGTGTGTGTGTGTATATGAGACCACCCAGGTATATTTTCTGTGCCCAGCTGGAATGCACCCATTGTGGAGATGCAGGTGGGGGGTGTGGGGGGAGGGCTGGTAGACCACGGAGGGGCTGCTGGGGGCAGAATGCAGAAGGGGCGACACATAGATATGAAGGCCCACTGTATAGAGTGGCTCCTTGCCCCGGCCGTGAACCCTCCCCGGGACGCCTCTCATATTTCCCAGTATGAAATCAGACCTCGCCGGCCAGGGAGCACAAGTCAATGGTCAGGAACAATCCAACTGTCTGTCAGCGTGGTATGCCACAGCCAAGCAGCGCCAAAGCAGTGTGTAGTGTGTAATTGTAGTGTGTGTAAGTGTAGTCTGTGTGTCTGTGATCATCCAAAAATTGTATGTTATACACACACAAATATATGAAAGAGAGAGGGATAAAGAGAGAGAGTATCATCACGGTTACCATTTCTCTGCACACATTTTCTTTACAATTTTTGTGTGCAAGGAGAGCACAATGAATGTCTATTTTTCCTTCCAGTAGTCGGAAGAAAAGAGAGTATAAAGTATAAGGGCAGGACGCCAAGAGCCTCACCTGCAGGCCTTTCTCCTTCCTGTGTGCTAGTCTGGGCACAGTTGGCAGTTGGCAGGCGCGCGTGCATGTCCACAGCATCCGATTGGGGGTGGGGGGGATAATCAAAAGTATGAACGTACGGCCACAGTGGGCAGCAATAACCTCATTATTATTCTGACGGTAGCCAAACAGTTTCCTGTCAACAGTTTGGTTATTTATTGCATCCCCCATGCCACAAACCCTCTGTCTTTTAACCACTATAATTGGCTTCATGCTGTTTCAGCGCCGAGGCAGATGCACACACTTTGCTCAAGTTTCTCCCGCTGCCTATCTGGTGCGTGGAGAGAGGTCTGGTGTGGGCTGTATTCTCAGGTGCGCTGGCACAGATACACAGCGATTTCTATAGGCGCATTGATGCAATTAGAGAAGAAATCTAAGTCAGACAAACACAAAATGACAAAATTAACAATGAAATCCACCCAATGATGCAGGTCCTTCATATGTACTTGGCATTTGAGAGTAATGTATTTCTCATCCTTGTGCGACCAAAGACAAACACACAATTACACTGAGGTCGTAATAGTTTTTTATCATTATAACGACCGGGGCACTGGGCCCAGCTAAGATGTCACTTTATGCAGTTTTGGCAGCCAAGTGACCTCACAGTCATGGGGGCTGTTAAGGGAAGAGAAATATGGGACACTTGGCAGCATGAGGATGACATCATGCCACATCACACCTCACACATCCCAGTGAGAAAAAGCCAGTAATATATGCATGTCTTATGTAGTGTATGATAATAGGATGGAGTGGCTGGAGGTGAAGAACAGCTTAATGACAAAGGTAGTGTTGTGTTTGGTATACTTTATTTATCATGTACAAAAAAAAATCTAAACAGAAATATAGAAAATATAACCAAATACAAGACGATTTTTCAAATGCAGGAAACGTTAGAGAGACCACACATCTAACGATTGATGATGATACATCTAACTGTTTAGGTCTTTAAGTGTGTGAAAGGAAAACGATTTTGCCAACACAGTACACCACACTAACCGATTACGTTCCCAACAACCCAGTCATGATTCTCAAAACGGATACATACGCAAATCGCAATTGCAATCCAGGGATCAAAAACGTGTCTTAAGCGTAAACAACATGGCGGGCATCCTAAAGAACTATGGACGAGGTCATGGAGATTGCGTGAAAATGGACAGTTCATGTCACAGCGTGAGTTAGACCCCTCTATTTGGCCAATCCATCACATTCGCTTTTTCTGCCATGGCTTCTGTTGATTCCTGGTCGGCGTGGCTCATAATTGGTTTAATTATTTTCCACGTGACCATCCGTACACTGCAGACTCGGCTGTCCTCGTGGTCCCCCCCCCCCCCCCCCCCCCCCCCCCACGCTACAGGATATCGAATCGTTAACAAATACAATCTTAACATACCCCACACCACAGGATAATCTTACAATTACGATTTTCCCTGTACACTTTATTCAAGAGGTCCTTAATCTAATAAAAACTTTACAAGCACCTATAGGCATTCCACTTACCCCCAACAAAATTGACCAAATGGCCACAACACAATATTTTTGTGTAGTTTCCCTAACAGAGGAAGATTCAAGGTTCAAAAGCTGGGTTTTCTCTCTCTTCCCAGAATGAATTGTTCACATCCATAAAACCTGTATGATGAAATAAACAGCATTGTTACTCTCAAACTAAATAAAAATATAGTCATGTGTATCTCGTCAGACAATCAGGCTTTTCACCATTTTTCCGGAAGTGTTTGGCGGCCAGCAGGCCGAGCCCGACTGCGAGGAGCAGCGCGACGAGGGAGGCAGCCGCCGCTCCAGAGTACATCAGGATGGCCAACCACATAGGCGTGCCCTCCTCTGGAACACACACCAGTAATCAAACCTTCAAATACCTCAAAACCCAAAAGGGATTATGCATTGCTATTGAATGGCCTAAACGCAAACTGTATCAGTGAATAGTATGGATAGTGTGGTGGTGTGAAGGTGTTCAGTGACTCCCAGAGGAAAGGTTCTGAGTTGGATCCCTAGAACCCCTAAGCCCTACCTGCCCTAAAGCTTCATGCCTTTTGGATGCATGCTTCTAGCCTCGTGAGACCATCCACATATTCAAGTTGAAACAGAATGCCAACTAGCGAGATCAGGATGGTCTCACAAGGATAGCAAGCTTCAGCTAAATGACTAAATAGTCACTTACGATACTGCATTAATCAAGTTAACTTTTCATATAAAATGGGGGAGTTTTACCAGCGCACGTTGGTAAAGCACTGCTCCAGAGCCCGGAGGAGGAGCAGAGCAGGTCCTCAGTACCGTTCAGGGAGTAACCCCCCGCACAGGAGAACCGACAATAGGAGCCGAAGCTGAAGTTCCCCCGGGGGTGGGAGCAGTTGAGGGAGAGGGGTGAGGCGGGGAGGCCAGCCAGCCAGCTAGCCGTACACTGGACCACTGGTGTGTGAGAGAGGCACAGTATATAACACACACATCAACACTACATGGTAAGTACACATAGATCTTACTATGATTTATGATTTTTCTCCGGTCATATTTAATGAAATTGTAAAACCTTAAAAGTGCTGGCACACTGCCACAACAAACAGCTAAAAACGGCAACAAAACTCATGGTCCGGCCAGTGTGCCATAGCCGCTGGTGGTTGTTGGCTCATTGTGTTGGCTGTTTTTGGATTAAATGTTTTGTAGGATTCTGTGTTGGCCAACTTCGGCCAACCGTTGGGCAGTGTGCAGTCACCTTTAGTGGTTTGCACTCTTTGTTTGCACATTTTCATCAAATGGTTGTAGGTGTCCCTGTCTAAAGTTCCTGTCAGATGTTTCATACATTTCCTGTTACGAATGGCCAATAAAGAGTTCTTCCTTAGACTTTACCCTTGCACGTTGGCATCTCCCCGCTCCAGCTGCCGGATGTGTTGCAGTTTATGCTTGGTGTTCCACTGAGCTGGAAGCCCTCGCTGCACCCAAGGTCACAGTGGGAGCCGTGGCTGAAGGACGAGTGAGGATGGCTGCAGTTCATCCAGCCGTGGTGAGGTGCATCGACCAGTAGAGGGCAGGGGCGAGCTGGAAATCACAGTGGAACAACATAAACTGGGTAAAGTAACAGTTGAGCAAACAGTTGAGCAAAGTAATGCCCACACACACACACACACACACACACACACACACACACCACACACACAGATGCACGCAGGCACGCACACAATCACACACACACACAAACACACACACACACAGAAGCACACACACAGACACGCACGTTTGTGTAGAAAATGACTTCAATTCAAAGTCCTTGGAAATTGGCAGTTTAGCCCTACTCGAATACACAAAATAAAAAAATTGTACATTCAAGTATATATAGATAGCAAAGTCAGTTCAAAGTTACTTTCTGAGTACAGTTTGCAGTACCTATACAAGTATATACTTTCGCATACACGTATGGCATAGTATAGTTCCTAGAACCTACACAGTATAAGCCTATAGAACATAACATACAGGCCTATGTAACTATATTTTTTGTAGCAATTCAAACATCCTACTAATTCCTGGACTTCTGGTTTCTATACAAGGGTAGTTCCTATGGTACTTATAAAACATCCTACTAGTTTTTAATACATGTGCACTTTCTAAGTCTTATCATGTCTTACCCAGGCACTGAGGGACTTCCTGACTCCATGTCCCCAGAGAGGAGCACTCGGTGTGGGCCGTCCCGTTAGGCAGGAAGCCTTCATCACAGGTAAGAGCACAGCGAGAGGAGAAGCTAAACGCTCCATGGGGGTCAGAGCAGGACAGGGAGCCGTGAGGGGGAGCAGACAGGACTCTGCACTGCATGGCTGAAGAGACACAGAGAGGTGGAAAACCCCTATGTTTAACATCTGAACATGGATAGGTATACTTCCTGGTTCCTTTGTTTAAGATCTGAACTTGGACAAGTACACTTCCTGGTTGCCATGTTTAAGATCTGAACCTGGGCAAGGATACTTCCTGGTTCCTATGCTTGACAATCATAACCTGGGCAAGTATACTTCCTGGTTCCTATGCTTAACAGCTGAACCTGGGCAGGTACACGTCCTGGTTCATATGTTTAACATCTGAAAATGGACTAGTGTACTTCCTGGTTCCTATGTTTAAGATCAGAACCTGGGCAAGTATACTTCCTAGTTCATATGTTTAACATCTGAACCTGTTCAAGTATACTTCCTGATGGGAGTAAGCTTCCTGGTTTATATTTGAGTATACTTCCTAGTTCCGATTCAGGTATACTTCCTGGTTCGTAGTCAAGCATATTTTCTTATTTATATTCAATTATACTTTCTGGTTACTATTGAAATACACTTCCTGGTTCCTATGTAACTGTAATTGTAGTTGCAATTCAAACATCCTACTAGTTCCTATACTAGTTTCTGGTTTCTATACAAGTGTAGTTGCCATGGTACTTAAACAAGCATCGTACTCGTTTTTAATACATGTACAGTTTCTAGGTCTTATCATGTCTTACCCAGGCACTGAGGGACTTCCTGGCTCCATGTCCCCAGAGAGGAGCACTCGGTGTGGGCCGTCCCGTTAGGCAGGAAGCCTTCATCACAGGTAAGAGCACAGCGAGAGGAGAAGCTAAACGCTCCATGGGGGTCAGAGCAGGACAGGGAGCCGTGAGGGGGAGCAGACAGGACTCTGCACTGCATGGCTGAAGAGACACAGAGAGGTGGAAAACACCTATGTTTAACATCTGAACATGGATAGGTACACTTCCTGGTTCCTATGTTTAAGATCTGAACCTGGGCAAGGATACTTCCTGGTTCCTATGCTTAACAATCATAACCTGGGCAAGTATACTTCCTGGTTCCTATGTTTAACATCTGAACCTGGACAAGTATACTCCCTGGTTCCTATGTTTAAGATCTGAACCTGGGCAGGTATACTTCCTGGTTCCTATGCTTAACATCTGAACCTGGGCAGGTATACTTCCTGGCTCCTATGTAACTATATTTGTAGTTGCAATTCAAACATCCTACTAGTTCCTATACTAGTGTTGTTTTTGGTTTCTATAGAAGCGTAGTTCCTATAGTACTTATACGTACATCCTACTAGTTCTTAATACATGTACAGTTTCTAGGTCTTATCATGTCTTACCCAGGCACCGAGGGACTTCCTGGCTCCATGTCCCCAGAGAGGAGCACTCGGTGTGGGCCGTCCCGTTAGGCAGGAAGCCTTCATCACAGGTAAGAGCACAGCGAGAGGAGAAGCTAAACGCTCCATGGGGGTCAGAGCAGGACAGGGAGCCGTGAGGGGGAGCAGACAGGACTCTGCACTGCATGGCTGAAGAGACACAGAGAGGTGGAAAACACCTATGTTTAACATCTGAACATGGATAGGTACACTTCCTGGTTCCTATGTTTAAGATCTGAACCTGGGCAAGGATACTTCCTGGTTCCTATGCTTAACAATCATAACCTGGGCAAGTATACTTCCTGGTTCCTATGCTTAACATCTGAACCTGGGTAGGTACACTTCCTGGCTCCTATGTTTAAGATCTGAACCTGGGCAAGTATACTTCCTGGTTCCTACGTTTATGATCTGAACTTGGGCTTCGGTTGAATAGTCCAAAAAAAGATATTACGTCCTATGTCCTTTCCTAACCCCTTTTCCTTGACCTCGATGAAAAACTCCATGAGGCCAAGGAAAGATGCTAAGGAGAATTCAAAAGGACTTAGGAAATGACAACCACAGTGCTAAGAGAGTCTGTGTAGTTCCAATAGTACTGATACGAGCATCCTACAAGTTTATATAGATATATAGTTTCTAAGTCTTATCATGTCTTACCCAGGCACTGAGGGACTTCCTGACTCCATGTCCCCAGAGAGGAGCACTCGGTGTGGGCCGTCCCGTTAGGCAGGAAGCCTTCATCACAGGTAAGAGCACAGCGAGAGGAGAAGCTAAACGCTCCATGGGGGTCAGAGCAGGACAGGGAGCCGTGAGGGGGAGCAGACAGGACTCTGCACTGCATGGCTGAAGAGACACAGAGAGGTGGAAAACCCCTATGTTTAACATCTGAACATGGATAGGTATACTTCCTGGTTCCTTTGTTTAAGATCTGAACTTGGACAAGTACACTTCCTGGTTGCCATGTTTAAGATCTGAACCTGGGCAAGGATACTTCCTGGTTCCTATGCTTGACAATCATAACCTGGGCAAGTATACTTCCTGGTTCCTATGCTTAACAGCTGAACCTGGGCAGGTACACGTCCTGGTTCATATGTTTAACATCTGAAAATGGACTAGTGTACTTCCTGGTTCCTATGTTTAAGATCAGAACCTGGGCAAGTATACTTCCTAGTTCATATGTTTAACATCTGAACCTGTTCAAGTATACTTCCTGATGGGAGTAAGCTTCCTGGTTTATATTTGAGTATACTTCCTAGTTCCGATTCAGGTATACTTCCTGGTTCGTAGTCAAGCATATTTTCTTATTTATATTCAATTATACTTTCTGGTTACTATTGAAATACACTTCCTGGTTCCTATGTAACTGTAATTGTAGTTGCAATTCAAACATCCTACTAGTTCCTATACTAGTTTCTGGTTTCTATACAAGTGTAGTTGCCATGGTACTTAAACAAGCATCGTACTCGTTTTTAATACATGTACAGTTTCTAGGTCTTATCATGTCTTACCCAGGCACTGAGGGACTTCCTGGCTCCATGTCCCCAGAGAGGAGCACTCGGTGTGGGCCGTCCCGTTAGGCAGGAAGCCTTCATCACAGGTAAGAGCACAGCGAGAGGAGAAGCTAAACGCTCCATGGGGGTCAGAGCAGGACAGGGAGCCGTGAGGGGGAGCAGACAGGACTCTGCACTGCATGGCTGAAGAGACACAGAGAGGTGGAAAACACCTATGTTTAACATCTGAACATGGATAGGTACACTTCCTGGTTCCTATGTTTAAGATCTGAACCTGGGCAAGGATACTTCCTGGTTCCTATGCTTAACAATCATAACCTGGGCAAGTATACTTCCTGGTTCCTATGTTTAACATCTGAACCTGGACAAGTATACTCCCTGGTTCCTATGTTTAAGATCTGAACCTGGGCAGGTATACTTCCTGGTTCCTATGCTTAACATCTGAACCTGGGCAGGTATACTTCCTGGCTCCTATGTAACTATATTTGTAGTTGCAATTCAAACATCCTACTAGTTCCTATACTAGTGTTGTTTTTGGTTTCTATAGAAGCGTAGTTCCTATAGTACTTATACGTACATCCTACTAGTTCTTAATACATGTACAGTTTCTAGGTCTTATCATGTCTTACCCAGGCACCGAGGGACTTCCTGGCTCCATGTCCCCAGAGAGGAGCACTCGGTGTGGGCCGTCCCGTTAGGCAGGAAGCCTTCATCACAGGTAAGAGCACAGCGAGAGGAGAAGCTAAACGCTCCATGGGGGTCAGAGCAGGACAGGGAGCCGTGAGGGGGAGCAGACAGGACTCTGCACTGCATGGCTGAAGAGACACAGAGAGGTGGAAAACACCTATGTTTAACATCTGAACATGGATAGGTACACTTCCTGGTTCCTATGTTTAAGATCTGAACCTGGGCAAGGATACTTCCTGGTTCCTATGCTTAACAATCATAACCTGGGCAAGTATACTTCCTGGTTCCTATGCTTAACATCTGAACCTGGGTAGGTACACTTCCTGGCTCCTATGTTTAAGATCTGAACCTGGGCAAGTATACTTCCTGGTTCCTACGTTTATGATCTGAACTTGGGCTTCGGTTGAATAGTCCAAAAAAAGATATTACGTCCTATGTCCTTTCCTAACCCCTTTTCCTTGACCTCGATGAAAAACTCCATGAGGCCAAGGAAAGATGCTAAGGAGAATTCAAAAGGACTTAGGAAATGACAACCACAGTGCTAAGAGAGTCTGTGTAGTTCCAATAGTACTGATACGAGCATCCTACAAGTTTATATAGATATATAGTTTCTAAGTCTTATCATGTCTTACCCAGGCACTGAGGGACTTCCTGACTCCATGTCCCCAGAGAGGAGCACTCGGTGTGGGCCGTCCCGTTAGGCAGGAAGCCTTCATCACAGGTAAGAGCACAGCGAGAGGAGAAGCTAAACGCTCCATGGGGGTCAGAGCAGGACAGGGAGCCGTGAGGGGGAGCAGACAGGACTCTGCACTGCATGGCTGAAGAGACACAGAGAGGTGGAAAACCCCTATGTTTAACATCTGAACATGGATAGGTATACTTCCTGGTTCCTTTGTTTAAGATCTGAACTTGGACAAGTACACTTCCTGGTTGCCATGTTTAAGATCTGAACCTGGGCAAGGATACTTCCTGGTTCCTATGCTTGACAATCATAACCTGGGCAAGTATACTTCCTGGTTCCTATGCTTAACAGCTGAACCTGGGCAGGTACACGTCCTGGTTCATATGTTTAACATCTGAAAATGGACTAGTGTACTTCCTGGTTCCTATGTTTAAGATCAGAACCTGGGCAAGTATACTTCCTAGTTCATATGTTTAACATCTGAACCTGTTCAAGTATACTTCCTGATGGGAGTAAGCTTCCTGGTTTATATTTGAGTATACTTCCTAGTTCCGATTCAGGTATACTTCCTGATGGGAGTAAGCTTCCTGGTTTATATTTGAGTATACTTCCTAGTTCCGATTCAGGTATACTTCCTGGTTCGTAGTCAAGCATATTTTCTTATTTATATTCAATTATACTTTCTGGTTACTATTGAAATACACTTCCTGGTTCCTATGTAACTGTAATTGTAGTTGCAATTCAAACATCCTACTAGTTCCTATACTAGTTTCTGGTTTCTATACAAGTGTAGTTGCCATGGTACTTAAACAAGCATCGTACTCGTTTTTAATACATGTACAGTTTCTAGGTCTTATCATGTCTTACCCAGGCACTGAGGGACTTCCTGACTCCATGTCCCCAAAGAGGAGCACTCAGTGGGGGCCGTTCCGTTAGGCAGGAAGCCTTCATCACAGGTAAGAGCACAGCGAGAGGAGAAGCTAAACGCTCCATGGGGGTCAGAGCAGGACAGGGAGCCGTGAGGGGGAGCAGACAGGACTCTGCACTGCATGGCTGAAGAGACACAGAGAGGTGGAAAACCCCTATGTTTAACATCTGAACATGGATAGGTATACTTCCTGGTTCCTTTGTTTAAGATCTGAACTTGGACAAGTACACTTCCTGGTTGCCATGTTTAAGATCTGAACCTGGGCAAGGATACTTCCTGGTTCCTATGCTTGACAATCATAACCTGGGCAAGTATACTTCCTGGTTCCTATGCTTAACAGCTGAACCTGGGCAGGTACACGTCCTGGTTCATATGTTTAAGATCTGAACCTGGGCAGGTATACTTCCTGGTTCCTATGCTTAACATCTGAACCTGGGTAGGTACACTTCCTGGCTCCTATGTTTAAGATCTGAACCTGGGCAAGTATACTTCCTGGTTCCTACGTTTATGATCTGAACTTGGGCTTCGGTTGAATAGTCCAAAAAAAGATATTACGTCCTATGTCCTTTCCTAACCCCTTTTCCTTGACCTCGATGAAAAACTCCATGAGGCCAAGGAAAGATGCTAAGGAGAATTCAAAAGGACTTAGGAAATGACAACCACAGTGCTAAGAGAGTCTGTGTAGTTCCAATAGCACTGATACGAGCATCCTACAAGTTTATATAGATATATAGTTTCTAAGTCTTATCATGTCTTACCCAGGCACTGAGGGACTTCCTGACTCCATGTCCCCAGAGAGGAGCACTCGGTGTGGGCCGTCCCGTTAGGCAGGAAGCCTTCATCACAGGTAAGAGCACAGCGAGAGGAGAAGCTAAACGCTCCATGGGGGTCAGAGCAGGACAGGGAGCCGTGAGGGGGAGCAGACAGGACTCTGCACTGCATGGCTGAAGAGACACAGAGAGGTGGAAAACCCCTATGTTTAACATCTGAACATGGATAGGTATACTTCCTGGTTCCTTTGTTTAAGATCTGAACTTGGACAAGTACACCTCCTGGTTCCTATGTTTAAGATCTGAACTTGGGCAAGGATACTTCCTGGTTCCTATGCTTAACAATCATAACCTGGGCAAGTATACTTCCTGGTTCCTTTGTTTAAGATCTGAACCTGGACAAGTATACTCCCTGGTTCCTATGTTTAAGATCTGAACCTGGGCAGGTATACTTCCTGGTTCCTATGTAACTATACTTGTAGTTGCAATTCAAACATCCTACTAGTTCCTATACTAGTGTTGTTTTTGGTTTCTATAGAAGCGTAGTTCCTATAGTACTTATACGTACATCCTACTAGTTCTTAATACATGTACAGTTTCTAGGTCTTATCATGTCTTACCCAGGCACTGAGGGACTTCCTGGCTCCATGTCCCCAGAGAGGAGCACTCGGTGTGGGCCGTCCCGTTAGGCAGGAAGCCTTCATCACAGGTAAGAGCACAGCGAGAGGAGAAGCTAAACGCTCCATGGGGGTCAGAGCAGGACAGGGAGCCGTGAGGGGGAGCAGACAGGACTCTGCACTGCATGGCTGAAGAGACACAGAGAGGTGGAAAACCCCTAGGGTTAAGATCTGAACCTGGACTAGTGTACTTCCTGGTTCCTATGTTTAAGATCTGAACCTGGAATAGTGTTCTTCCTGTTTCCTATGTGAAAGATCTGAACCTGGGCAGGTATACTTCCTGGTTCCTATGCTTAACATCTGAACCTGGGTAGGTACACTTCCTGGCTCCTATGTTTAAGATCTGAACCTGGGCAAGTATACTTCCTGGTTCCTACGTTTATGATCTGAACTTGGGCTTCGGTTGAATAGTCCAAAAAAAGATATTACGTCCTATGTCCTTTCCTAACCCCTTTTCCTTGACCTCGATGAAAAACTCCATGAGGCCAAGGAAAGATGCTAAGGAGAATTCAAAAGGACTTAGGAAATGACAACCACAGTGCTAAGAGAGTCTGTGTAGTTCCAATAGCACTGATACGAGCATCCTACAAGTTTATATAGATATATAGTTTCTAAGTCTTATCATGTCTTACCCAGGCACTGAGGGACTTCCTGACTCCATGTCCCCAGAGAGGAGCACTCGGTGTGGGCCGTCCCGTTAGGCAGGAAGCCTTCATCACAGGTAAGAGCACAGCGAGAGGAGAAGCTAAACGCTCCATGGGGGTCAGAGCAGGACAGGGAGCCGTGAGGGGGAGCAGACAGGACTCTGCACTGCATGGCTGAAGAGACACAGAGAGGTGGAACATGTTTAATGTCTGTCTGTCTGTCTGTCTGTCTGTCTGTCTGTCTGTGCGTGTATGTGCGTACGTGCGTTTGTGCACGTGCATGTGTGAGTGCAGCTCAATTGGCAGAGCATGGCATTGACACTGCTAGAGTTGGGGGATTTATTCCCACTTGAATCACCGATGCTTGATGTACAAATGTTCCCCCTCTAACAGTACAATTCTACCATCTCTCTATGTACCCAGTCTAGCAATCCTGTGTACTGCATACAGTATTGTACACTTGGGATGAAATCAGCCACCTAAGAGCCTCCATTGTATTCTATACTATTCTATTTTCTTTGACCCAAGCACTGCAAGGCTCTGCTGTGCTCCAGGCATGTGAAGAAGTTAGATCCAATCCAGGGCAAGTTTCCATGTCCAATTCTTCCAAAAAGACTGTGGCGTCAATACTTCACATTATTCACATTACACTTTATTCGTGGGATCACGCAGGATACCCAAAACAACCACCAGTCCTTCTGTGGTTACCTAATTTCTCTGCATCTTAATTCTGTGTGTAAATCCTCCTTGCTCTCCCATTTTTGTTCTCATTATTTTCCCATTAAAGTTCTTCATTCATTGCAAAACACAATATCTTAAAGCACATGACAAGGGCGGGGCTCTCAGTTACCTCCAATCATTACCTGTTATTATACAAAAAGGTGTAACCCACAGAATCCTATTGGGTTACAAACCGCCTACACCCTCTCTAGGCTAAACATTTGCTGGTGTGTGATGGGCCCCCGACCTGTTGGTCTGAGGGGGATCTGTTAGGCTGTGAGACAAGGGAAGGGCCGCTTTGGGTTGGAGACAGACGTCTGGCAGGGAGGAGGATGAGAACAGGATGAAGGTGAATACACATGAATTGTTTGATCAACTCCTCAAGTGTAGTGGAGGGATAGAGACCGGTGTCTGGCAGGGAGGGGGATTTAATAACAGGATGAATGTGGATATACACAAATTGTTCAATCAACTCCTCAAGAGTAGTGGAGGGATATAGACCGATGTTTGGCAGGGAGGGGGATTAATAACAGAATGAAGGTAAATACACATAAATCAACTAAAAGTGGGAGTCAGAGACAGGGATCTGTTTTTGAGCTGTAAGACAAAAGAAGGGCCATTTGATGCTAATACCAACCCCTCAATTGCTCCGTTGATCAATTGCTTTAAGAACAAAAGGGGGTCAGAGACAGACGTCTGGCAGGGAGGAGGATGAGAACAGGATGAAGGTGAAGACATAATTCTTTGATCAACTAAAACTGAGGGTCAGAGAAAGGGATCTGGCAGGAAGGAGCGTGAGGGCAGGGAAAAGGTGTCGTCAACTAACAGTGGGAGTCAGAGACAGGGCTTTGGCAAGGATGGGGAAAACAGCATGAGGCGAAACCATATCAAACTTTTTAACAATTAATACAATCCTCAACACATGACGTGTGAGCCGTCCCTCGCAGGAAGAAGCCCCCCATGCATGGCACGTTGCTGATGGGGCCAAATGGATGGGAACAGGACTGGGAGCCGTGACGTTGGGGGGGGGGGGGGGGGGGGGGGGGGGGGGGGGGGGGGGGAGGGAGAGATAAGCAAACCAGTGACCAGTTTTTCTCCTCCATGCATCCATCAGTGAAACAGCGCTGCTGCTGGATTATTATTACAAAAAAATGTGGGCACCCCAAATGCTAATTGTTTGCAACTGTATTATGGACACCAGACAATGGGATAGCTGCAAACTGTATTTACATTAATGGCGAAACAAATGTTGTGCACCTCACACAAATCTCAGCACCGCTGCTGGAAAAAAAACATAGGGACTGAAAAAGCATGTATTATATGGCCTACTGATCATGAAATGGGTCTGTTTTTTTTTTATTTTCACAGCCCCTCCAGTAAATTCCTGTGTGTACTTCCTGGTTCCTATGCAATAATAGATCCTATAGTTTGAGTACAAATACAATAGTTCCTAGTGTAGTTCCTGGTAAACATGAACCATATATTTGAATGAGGAGAGGGAGTTAAACACAGGGAAAAGGTTCATAAAAAAGTGTGTTTGTAATTTGGCCCAAAAGGGCCTTCATCTTCCTTCCATACCCTGACAGACAGGAAGTCCACGACTCCAGCGGCCCTGTGCTGAACATTGAGTGGTGTTGCTGCCGATCAGATTAAATCCCTCTTCACAGTGCACGGTGCACGTGGAACCGTAGCTGGAGACTCTGATAGGATCCTGGCAGCCCAAGACGGCATGGGGGGGGACTTTCAGACTGCTGCACCGCACAGCTGAAGAAGGTCAAGAACACTTTAGGCCTCATATATTCAAAATTATTATTTTGAAAAAAAAAATCAGATAGTTTGTTTGGATTCACAGAAATATGCAGCATTTTCCAGAAATTGTTTTTTTTCAATACTTCATACTTCATGCTTTTCCAATATATTTCAATTTTGTTCAGTTTTTTTTTGTGCTCTACATTTCCAGACCATAAAAACAGATCGTACCTATACAAGTGGGTCTAGCTTGGCTCCACTCTCCAGAGGCTAGGCAGGCCAGTGTGTGGCTGCCAGCCAGAGTGTAGCCTTCCAAACAGGTGACGCTACACGAGGAGCCAAAGGAGAACTGAGCCAGGCTGTCAACACAGGTCATGTTGCCCATAGCAGGAGGGGAAATGGGAGCGCACGCAATCACTGTGGAGGATCACATACATCCAAGGGTCACACACACATTCAGGTGGATGCAGGAATGCATTTCGTTTTTTGTCTTTTTGAGTATGATTTCAATAGAAGCTGATGAAAAGCACACCATATCACGGTTTCATATAAACACTCATTCAATATATGCACAGATTATGGTGTGAAAAAAAATGATGTTGACATGATTTACAGTCGAGGGAAATGGCAAGGGCTTATTCACATTGAATTGTGTTCATCATACGGTTGATTGCCAAATATTCAGAACTCGTTGGGAAACAATCTAATACAGAATGGGACTAGTGTTGTCAAGGCAGCAGAGTGTGTTTCCATGTTGTTGTGGAAACCGATGGCCTGAATTAGCGGATGTTGGTCCTGTATCCTGAAGCTTCAAAGGGGTTTGTGTGACTATAAGAGGTTGTTTGCGTGAAAGAGAGGTCAAGAGGTCATGTCTGATGTTGTGCACGGGCAACTGTGTCTCGAGAGGTCATGTCTGATATGCACGTGCAACTGTGTATCGAGAGGTCATGTCTGTCGGAAGAGTTGTGGTATCTGCACTACAGAGATTAGGTCTAATTTGCATCTTCTGTTTAATATTGGAAAACCAAAAGACAACAAATACTTACATGCCTCTGACTCATTTAAATCGCTGCCTGTACAATGTTTCTAAATGGAGACAATGCACCATTATGTAAACTGAGTTACAACTAACCTATAATGCAAAACTACGATGTACGATGATGTCGATAATAACATCAAAAGATTGTAGATCATAATGATAATTATTTGAAAATAATGCATGAATGCATATGCTTGCTTTATTAAACAATAAAAAGAAAACAAACAGATTTTACCTGAACACGTTGGGACATCGGCGGTCCATTTTCCCGCATGGTCGCATTCTGTCAAGCTCTGTCCGCTAAGCTCGAAACCTTCCTCACAACTGAACGCACAAGTGGAGTTGAAGCTGGAAGGAGCAATCGGATGGCTGCAAGTCATGAGCAGTCTGTCAGACGTTCGGTTCAGAGCCGTGCACCGTTCCACTATCGGGGAAGAAAAGCTTACCTTCAAACTCAACTTTGAAAATGTTACAAAATGATTCAATCGATGTCGTCTCCCGACCGATAACCCCTACCTTGGCACCGAGGGGCCGGATGGTCCCAGCGTCCGGACGCCTGACACTGCAGCCATTCCGGGCCCTCCACCCGGTATCCAAGGTCACAGTGGAACTGGCAGGATGAATTGAAGCGTGAAGGTCCATAGGAGTCGTAACACTGGAGACGGCCGTGCTGGGGACCCGAGAGGGCGTCGCACGTGACTGCTGTTGGTGGAGAAACGGACAGAAGCACCGAAAGGGCATGACATGTCTATTTTCAGCTGAGGAATTATCATAGGAGATGATATTTCAAATATGATTCAGACTGTAACAGATTGTGATTGAGTGGGTTGGAGGGTAGGGTAGTCTAGTGGTTAGGGAGTTTGATGTCCAAATCAAACCCTGGTGTCTACAGTTTTCCTTCAGGCACCCTTGAGCAAGAGGCGTGACCCCTACCTGCTCCTTAATGACATACATAAGTACATGCTCATTTCAGGATCATAACTGTAAGTCTACTCACCCTCTTCACAGGGAGGGCTTAGGAAGCCGGGGTGACATTGGCAGGTGAAGTTTCCTATGGTCTCTACACAGTCTGCATGGTTACCACAGGATCCCTCTAAACACGAGGCTATAACCATCGAGAGTTAGAAATCAAACTGCACAGACAGTCCAGTACATGTGTACTCTATAACTGAGTACATAGGAGAATATTATGGAATGTGAGCTAATAATGGACGTTACAACGTACTTACAACATCTAAGTGTTTCATGTTTCATTGAACTGCTTGCGAATGACTTATAGAGGACAGATATTTGAAAGTATAATATATACATGACAACTATATACCTGTATAGCAGACCGTTCCTTTCTTCTTATTGCACCGCTCGTCGTTCCACTTCGCCGTGTCCTTATCCCTCTTGATGTACATCTCCACACAGTCCTCGTATGCGTTGTTAGGCTCCCCGACCGCCCAGTTCTCAGCATCTGGTGTCAGGCTCCTCTTGGTACCCACCCAGGTCCAGACCCCCGCCACCTTGCGGATGCCGATCCAGTAGTAGCTGGGGTTGAAGGGCAGCATCTGGTTGAGGTAGGTGATCTCCCCCTGGTTCTGGATAGCCACCATGTCTGTGTAATGCTGCTGGCACCAGGTTCGGGCTGAGCTCCAGGAACGCATTGGGTCGGTGCTGTAGTGGTACCTCCACGCGTGGGCCCCTCCTGTAGTGCTCAGATCTGGGATCAGATATATGGAAACACACGTTTGCTTTTTGTGAACGAGAGCTAGACTGTTTGGTGGTAGTGTGATAGTCACGCAAACTTACCCTGAATGAGTGCAGTCATTGTGGCTATTATCAGCAGGGGGTAGGGACCTGGGTTCAGACGAATTGGCTCCTGAAACATTCGGTCACAAGAAAAGCAATATATGCAACACTGCAGGTAATGTAGTACACATTTTACATTGAAATGTTGTTACTTACCATTTCTTTAACAGGCGAGGGCACTTGTGTTTGATAGACACAGTTTGTTGGGCTACCAATGAGTCAACACTGTTTTGTAATATCTCTTGGACCAGGACTTCCTTTGAGGTTAATACCACTCTCACACCCAAGGCATAGCAATGACCCTTCCGATGTGCACATATGCAGACAGAAACACACACACACACACACACACATAAACACATGCATACACACACACGCACATGTCCACCCACACACACACACACACAAACACGTGTCCATGTCCACACACACACACACACACACAACCACACACCACAATGCTCACATACTAAAACACACATTTTGCAATGCACCATCTGAAAACGTCTGCATTTATTCAATGAAATACAGCTCCAGATCTTCAGATTTACATAGTTTTGCATCTCATTTTCTTACACAATACGAGTTAAGGATTAACACAATGATACATGCTGCCCCATGCTATCGTTGAATAATCGTTTCTTCCTCCTTCAGCTATGAGCCTCATTCGCTGAACCTATGTCTTCTTCAGGTCCCCTATAAAGACGACACATACAGGTACATGTTACAGCAGCAGTGAAAAAGAGACATAGTGCAGGTTTAAATTAATGAATTAAACTACAAACGTTCTATAGATTCCCATCGTATTGCTAAATAAACACAAAGGTAAGGAACTGTAAAGAAACCTTTACCACAGTGATGGCAACATATCAAGTAATGCAAGTAAGGGTGGAGTCGCCAAACTTGACATTTCAACACTGACCTTAGTTGGGTAAGCTTCTTTCCTGGTGACAGTAAGAACAAACACATGATTTGATTTCTGTTGCAAAAACATTGCATGGCATTTGGGGTTTTGAAATACTGAAGCCGATGGTACCTACCTTTTCTGCGCTTCAAAGCACAAAAACAGATGCAACTCATGATGCCAAAGGCCCCACAACCAGCCAGAGCCATTAAAGCATGTTTATAATCTGCAAAATAGAATATATTTCTATTGATAATCTGAATCAACTCCTTATTTATTTATTTTCTGAAACTGATCTAGTTGGGTAGCTAAGTCATAGCTAAAAGTTGAAACACTTCAGAATGTAGATTAAAATGCAATTTCCCGATCAATTACAAGCTCACAAATATAACAAATTACAATTATGGTTATTTAACAGTGGTCACCTAGTCAGCTGTTATCGTCTGTCAATGAAAATGGGACATCATTTACTTGTGCAAATGGGTCTCGGTCCATGCCAGGTCCCATCACTGCTACAGGTGACCTGGGCTGACCTCAGTAGGAGGGATCCAGAGGGGCAGCCTATACGGCAAGTAGAGTTTAAAGCGTGGCTCTGGTCAGAGCAGTTCAGACGTCCATACAAGGATCGGAAGAGAGGGGGGCAGCCTACCACTGGAGGAGGCACAAACACACAGATTCAAGTCGAATCTAGTCACATTCAGTTAGATAGCAAACTTTAGAATTCAATAAACAATCAAATCTAAGTTCACCATAAATAAGAGCACAATATAAACTATAGTGAACAAACAAATGGATGAGATTTTCTTGACTTTTAGGTGTTTCTTGTCATATACAAAATAAAATACATTATATGAAAGAATGTCGATGTGATAAAGAGGCACGAAATCTGTTTGTGTGGATCAGTGAGATTCAAGTTAAAGGGATCAAGGGTTTCCCGCGGTTACTTGACCGGTTAATCGCGTGAAGGCACTATCTCCCTAACCCGCTGTTGATGTTGATGTTCAAGGAAGATTGGTGGCTCATCAGCCTGACCCCAGGAAATCCAGGAAGCAGATGGGTTGGCGTGCAAGGGCAGCGCGAAAACAATTCAAATGCATTGCAAACATGCAAACATATGCACTCGTCAAAGGTCAAACGCCACCTAAACACTTTTTGCTTGGCTAAGGGGCCATGATATGGGTCATTAAAGATGCTTGGAGCCGTCACGCTGGATCAATAGCGTACTATATCTTGAGACTGCTAAGTACACCAAGATCTTTGACATCTCACGGCCATTAAGCCTCACACCTGACCCTGAACGTTTCCTAGCAGTTTGTATCTGCCAGGAAATACAGGAAGGACAGAATGTATTGGACAATCGCTTCTGTAGCAATACCTTACCATGTGACAACGGTGTTTTCATGTGAAAGTAAAATTGTGTGTTTTTGTAAGTAATTTTTTCCTGATGATTAGGTATTCATGCCCCATTTCTAAAAATCGATCAAATCATTGTCATCGGCATGTTATTAGAAGCAACAATCATAATACAAGAGATGTAAACGAAGCCATGACGTATTAAAGAAACTATTAAATAACTATATTATTAGTAGCTCTATTCTTACCTGTTTGGCACCTGTCCCCTCCAAAGCCAGGCTCACAAAGGCAGAAGATGTCATTGATGGTTTCACGACATCTCCCTCTGTTGCATGACGTCTGATTGCACTGGACTGCACAGGAAAGGGTAGGATAGAAGATTAACTCATACTAAATGGAAGGTTCATCCATTTCCAGCAAACATTTGCTCATTCGACACTGGTTAGTTCATCATGTGATGATGAAACCATACTATTATCGACAAGCTGATCCTATTTCCTAAATCCCAAATGACCAAAGCACACATCTCACCTTGGTAACAAACAGGATACTTCAAATGACTGCACTTCTCGTCGTTCCACTTTCCTCTGTTGTCCTTGTTGTGGTTGACATATATCTCCACACAGAACTCGGTGCTGTGGTTGTTGTTGGGCTCATTGGTGGCCCACGACTGATTACCGATCCATGTGCTGTTGTTTCCTACCCAGGTCCACGGGTCGCTTTTCTTGCTCTTCGTGATTCCTATCCAGTAGTACGGACTTCCCGTTCTGTTGGGCAGCAGAGAGACCACATGGTCATTCTCCTTCTGGCTTTGGATGACCACCATATCAGTGTATTTGTTCTGACACCACCGCCTGGCTTGGGTCCAGTTCATGGGCTCTGTGGAGTGGTAATACTGCCAGCCATGGGCACGGCCAGCCAGGTAACCTGTTGATCGCATGGAAAGGCATTACAAGAAAATCCCACATTTACAGTAATGCATTATTGGAATTTAGTTGTTTTCATCTTTTTTGATCGACATTATCGGGTAGACTGATGTCCAGTTTATATTTTATAAATGTATTCATAAGCTAGACTTGTAAAGGGGTTGTACTGACACATGAAGAGGATCAATGCGCACTTCATAGTGCTTCAGAACCACAAGGAGCTTCCAACTCGTGGCAGATGGACCTCTGCTCTCAGCAACATGTCATAAGCAGAAAAGTGCAAGTCGAGAATTAACATTGAAATTATTAGAGATTAGTTAGAAACTGGTATAAAGGGTCATGTACATTTGCCATAAATAATGACTAATCAACCTACACATATTTTCCTTTAAAATCTTAAACTTTAGATCAATATAGAAAACCTTTTTTGTATTATATCTTACCTTATTCTGAATGCTTGTATGTAGCACTGCACTTCCAGATGTGGGGTATGGGGGTCAGGCATTTGTATTTATACAAATCTCCGGATACATTCAGAACAACATTGCTGAAGAATAGCTGGATGTGTGACAGTTTTCTCTAAACAAAATTGAAAGGGCTTGCTGAGTGACTGGCCAACTACATCAGTGATTGACCGGGTATAAATAGAGAAACTTCCAGAAAACAGACCCACAGTATTTCAGGTAAGCTTGATTTTCCAAGATGATAATAAGCATTCTTAGTCTGCATTTATGTATATGTATAATATATACATGTAATATAACATGATATCTCACAAGAAGCTTCTCTGCAGGCCCTAAAAATTGCTTTGCCGTTGCTTTACAATGTGTCACGTTTAACTACTCATTCAAACACTGACAAGGCGAAGGAAACAACCAGCTTGTTTGAACAGTCAGGTTAGCTTGCTCAAAGGACACCTTGACATAGTGAGAAAAACTATGCTGAGGTGTCAGGTGGATAGCCAAACTAGCAATCCTGGGGTGGAAAGAACCCAATCTGAGCTACAAATGATGTGCAATTGTGGACACTAAGACAATGATGTATTGGTGTAATGGAATGATAGTGGGCTTCAACATATTTTTCAATGTAGTTAATTAGAGTTTACACATCACCCAATCCAACTTGAAAATGGTACATTAACAAATCTTTAACTGTAGAGTTGACTTGCTTCCTGGTATGTCCACCCATAACTACTGACCCAAAGGTCCCTTGCTCATAGGTGAAAACTCAGGCACCAGAGTTATTCTTAACTGCGGTTCAGAGATAAGAGACTCCATATTCGGTGAAACAAACAATGGCGATGTAAAAAAAAGGAATATGGTGTAATATTAACTACTGCTGATGCTGCAGCTTTTAGATGGTATGTCACCACATTGAATGTGCCTTGACCTCTGGAACCAGGGTGACAGGGTTACACAGGACATGGATCAGTATGGAAATAATCTCAGACCCAGCAGTCCTATCATGTTATAGCAGAACATTCGGAGTGGAGACAGCACAGAGCCAAAAGTCATGTTTCCTGTTTCTTTACAGAGATAATATACCAAAGAAAACTAATTTGCACAAGTGGATGAAGCTTCAATACGTGTATTTCTACAGTGGCCAAATACAAAGGGCTGCTTTAAGCTTTTACAGACACTTTTTTACAGTTTATTACTGCTGGCAAAGTTTGTGTTCACTGTTAATAGCCAATTACACGCTTACAGATCCCTGCCTCCAGTAATATGATTGGTCGAAATGAATATGAAGCCAGAAAAAGTGAAACGCCCCATTCCCCTAGATTTGAGCTAGTTTGCTATCAATCTAAAGTATGAAGTCATCAGACTTTAGAATAATATCTAAAGTCTGATGACTTCATACTTTTGATTTATATCCAGTCTCATTCTAGTTTCATTTGTAAGACTAGTATGGAAATAACCCTGAACCCTGCATTTTCTACATATATTTGACTCATCAACCCATATCTATGTCCTGCCAGGCCAAGACAAATGTTGTTGTTAGCTGAATGGGCCAGCAGCTCTGGAATTGGGTCTGGTACTACTGTATGTGAGGTCAATTTTAGTGCATAAAAAAAAATAAAGCTATTGTTTTTTCAACATTAACGAATTAACAAGTTGAAGTTATGAGAAATAAAGGGTATTCCAAATAAAATAGATTGGGGTTATTTAAAATAGTTTTTTTGATTTTGTAGTTTCACTTAATTTGACCGAAACAAAATACAATAGAAAAGGTTTTACACAAACTAATAATTATTATTCTACAAGCAATAGCCAGCTGTAAAATAGTTTATTTTAGATAGATGGGATATTTAAATATACAAAACATACTTTAAATTATTTTCACAGTTCTTTGTTGACACAGAAATAAAGAAAATCTCATATTTCATGGTAGAATACACAAAAACTTTGCAAAACGTCATGCATCCAGCAATAAAACATCTTCCCAGAATGCTGGACTGCAGAACAATATGTTCAAAATACATCTCCCTTTGGGAGAAAGATATGCGTAGATAGCACTGCTGCTATGTCTTTTCAAATGCAACTGCACATACCAACACTGAGACCAGCGTCACAATGATGCTGAAAAACGATTCAAACGATAGTCACTCATGAAACTTAACATAATTTAAAATGGGAATTATCAATAGATGAACCAAAGTTAAATAAATATTAAATAAGCTTGATGAAGAAACGGGAGTCGTTGGGGATGAACAGTCTGTCTCTGTTGTGGACCGATAAGCCATCTTTTATTGGCTGCTGATGTCTCCCAAGGACTCCATGGACCACCTGGAGAAGGAAAAGAAAGTAAAGTCAACCTAAATACAAAATATTTGAATATAAAAAATGACAAAATTAGTTTTCTTCCCATGATAAATGACAGGATTAGACATGAAATAGATATAGAGCCCAGTTTACCTGCTACAGTCCGCAGTCTAGATGAGGCTGTCAATACTGTTTTTGTAATGCTGCGGTGGGTCTTCTACATCTGAATTGCTGCAAAGAAAAGTACAAAGTTTAAAAAACAATCCAATAAAATAACATTTTGTTTACCTCATTTCAATATACCAGCGTTGTTACAGTTAACTACCTGGCAAGAGAAAACTTCCTTTCTTTCAGTTTCCTGAGTCGTTTCAGTAGAGTGACAGCCAGAGAGAGACCGACCACAGACACGCCGCCCCCTGTGGCTAACCCCATCACAGTGGGACTCAGGAGGGGCTGAGGGACAGCTGTTGAAAAATACAATTCTACGTTATTTATTTTGTCCAAAATGTACCTTTTAACCTGCCGGGTATTTTGTCGTTTATGCCCCATACCTTGGCAAACGGGTGTCTCTGCTGTCCAGTTGCCATGGAGACCACAGGTGACAACCTGGTGTCCGTCTAAGGTGTAGCCCTGGTTGCAGGCAAAGGAACACTGTGAGGCATGTGTCGGGTCCGGGTGTGTGCAGTTCAGAGCGCCGTCGACTGGAGCATCTAGCACGGGGCATCTGATCGCTGTAGCATGAGACAGAAAGATGTTTTTTTATCATACAATTTAGAGCACAAGGTCGTTTTTAAGTTTTTAAGCATGTGAAATATGGCATATACACCAAGTTTCAGAAATGTTCATCCATAGGGGCGGACGGGTTGATCGTTTAACTTTAACCGGATGTAATAGCGCCACCTATGCACAATTCGCCGGCAGACTTCTTCGAGACCTGCTTACCACGGAAATGTATAAATCCCCCAAATTTGAAAACTTTTGACCTGTGCATCGCGGAGATATAAGCGTTACCAATCAAGAATAATACTACCCAACTGCGACAATAACAATAGGTATCCACAGATACACTGTGAATACCTATATTCATATATATAATACATAAATTGAAGATTCTATATCTATTCTTCGGCATCATTACTTGTGCAGGTAGGATGTGGGGAGCTCCATTGGCCTGACTGTGTGCACTTGGTGGTGAGCGGCCCCTGGTGGTCATAGCCTTCATTACAAGTGAAGGTGCAGACTGAGCCTTGCGGGTAGGAGGTGGGCAGAGCAGAAGACAGGGACGCCGTCCCAGAGAGGGACAGCTGACAGTTGATCTGACCCCACTCTGGAGCCACGGGTGGAGAGCATTGTAGCGCTGAAAGTAGGAATGACGACAGAATGTCATTATAAAGCCCTTCCACATCATCATATTTCCTGTGGTGCTTCTATAGTTCCACCTAACTTACGTTCACAAAGAGGAGGTTGTTGTGACCAGGTCCCTTTGGCTGTGCATTTCATGATATTTTGGGATAGGTCGCTGAGCTGGAATCCTTCTTCACATGAGAACTCGCACACTGTACCGTACGCAAAACTGTCGTGCGTGGGGGAGCACCTTGCAATGGAGTGTTGTTCAGGAGCTGCGTAGACCTTGCCTGGATCACACGTAACCACTAAAAACCAAGAAACAAACACAGAATTTACAAGGGATAATTAAGCCTCAGCATCTCTGCAGTTGAAGTGGTTTAAAAAAAACAACACAGTAGATATGTTCACATGTTTTTGTTGTTTTGTTTACCTTTGCAAATGGGTGCGCTTGTGTTCCATGTCCCATCCTCAGTACACTGAATCACAGGTGCCCCCTGGAGCTCAAAGCCTGCATGACAGGTGAAGCTGCAGGTGGAGCCCAGCTGCAGTTGGTCCAGCGGGTCGCTGCACTGGGTGACCGTGTGCGAATCATTTTCTGGTACTGGACAGGTGATGCCTGTAGAAACACAAACATGAAACAGAGCAACAGAAAGTTACATCAAAGATACGTAACATTTCTTAATGAATACAGTCAAACTGTATGATGGTTGATAGACGATGAGGGGATATGTGCTCACGTTCACAACTAGGCACCGCTTCGCTCCACGCCGCCGTCGCCGTGCACGTGGTTGTGTGCGCGCCCCGCATGCGGTAGCCCCGTGAGCACGTGAAGCTACAGTTGCTGCCATAGCTGAACCCATCCTTCGTGTCCCCTTCACATCGGACGGCCATGTTGTCCATCTCCAAGAGCGCAGGACACTGGACAGCTGCAGATCATGAAAGGAATATCAGTATGCTTCCTCCGGATCTGTCCTTTCAAATTTCTTCTTGTATTCCAATTCCAGTGAATCATGTATTGTATATACCATGACAGTATTGCAAGTAAAAAGGAAATGAAAAGGAAATGGGTTCGTACCAGCACATACTGGCACCGAGTCATTCCAATACCCAGAGGCTCCGCAGAGGAGGGTGTCAGAGCGGGAATGGAGCATGTCGTAGCCCTCCTCACAGGAAAAAACACAGGAAGACTGGTAGGAGGAATTTCCGAGTGGGTTTTCACACTCCAAGGTGCCGTGTCTTGGTCGGGACAGCTCTTCACACTGAACCACTGTACGACAATACACAAAGACGTTTAAAAAACATTGATTTGATGGGAAAATGTATGCTCTTTTTGCGATGATTGTGGATTTCCCGTATTCTCGCCTAACTCACGTTCACATGTGGGGGATTCCGACCAGGAGCCTGCCGCGGTGCATCTCATGGGACCGGGATGGCTGAGCCCGTACCCGTCCTCGCAGGAGAAGGTGCACAGGGTGCCGTACGCATAAGTGCCGTGCGCGTGGGAGCAGCTGAAACGGGCTTTTGCAGGAGCCACCACCTTGTCTGGATCGCACTGCACGACTAAAATAAAATGAGACGCGGTTAGACTTTATGTGCTCTGAATGTGAGCGTGACTTGACAGTGGTGAAAAAGGCCAACCGATGTGTCGTCCTCTTACCGTGCTCACACTTGTCTCCGTAGAAGCCCTC
The DNA here is from genome assembly GCA_026745465.1 of Lota lota. Lineage (NCBI taxonomy): Eukaryota > Metazoa > Chordata > Actinopteri > Gadiformes > Lotidae > Lota > Lota lota. The sequence goes on along the minus strand of JACYXH010000091.1, from coordinate 594,333 downwards.
AAAGCACTCGCACGTGTGGCTGTTGATGGTCTCCACACACTCCCCGTGGATGCAGGAGTCATTCTTACAGGCAGCTGGGGTGGAAGAGGAAGGGCCAATATATGTTAAAATGTAACTGTATGATGGTTGATAGACGATGAGGGGATATGTGCTCACGTTCACAACTAGGCACCGCTTCGCTCCACGCCGCCGTCGCCGTGCACGTGGTTGTGTGCGCGCCCCGCATGCGGTAGCCCCGTGAGCACGTGAAGCTACAGTTGCTGCCATAGCTGAACCCATCCTTCGTGTCCCCTTCACATCGGACGGCCATGTTGTCCATCTCCAAGAGCGCAGGACACTGGACAGCTGCGGATCATGAAAGGAATATCAGTATGCTTCCTCCGGATCTGTCCTTTCAAATTTCTTCTTGTATTCCAATTCCAGTGAATCATGTATTGTATATACCATGACAGTATTGCAAGTAAAAAGGAAATGAAAAGGAAATGGGTTCGTACCAGCACATACTGGCACCGAGTCATTCCAATACCCAGAGGCTCCGCAGAGGAGGGTGTCAGAGCGGGAATGGAGCATGTCGTAGCCCTCCTCACAGGAAAAAACACAGGAAGACTGGTAGGAGGAATTTCCGAGTGGGTTTTCACACTCCAAGGTGCCGTGTCTTGGTCGGGACAGCTCTTCACACTGAACCACTGTACGGCAATACACAAAGACGTTTAAAAAACATTGATTTGATGGGAAAATGTATGCTCTTTTTGCGATGATTGTGGATTTCCCGTATTCTCGCCTAACTCACGTTCACATGTGGGGGATTCCGACCAGGAGCCTGCCGCGGTGCATCTCATGGGACCGGGATGGCTGAGCCCGTACCCGTCCTCGCAGGAGAAGGTGCACAGGGTGCCGTACGCATAAGTGCCGTGCGCGTGGGAGCAGCTGAAACGGGCTTTTGCAGGAGCCACCACCTTGTCTGGATCGCACTGCACGACTAAAATAAAATGAGACGCGGTTAGACTTTATGTGCTCTGAATGTGAGCGTGACTTGACAGTGGTGAAAAAGGCCAACCGATGTGTCGTCCTCTTACCGTGCTCACACTTGTCTCCGTAGAAGCCCTCAAAGCACTCGCACGTGTGGCTGTTGATGGTCTCCACACACTCCCCGTGGATGCAGGAGTCATTCTTACAGGCAGCTGGGGTGGAAGAGGAAGGGCCAATATATGTTAAAATGTCAAACAGGCACAAAAACCTCTATCCAACTTCGATAATGTCTACATAGTACAAAAGAGCGAATTAATGAATTAAACAAAGCCAACATCGCCATTGTAAATGAGGACTCCTCCTTTGAAATTAACTAAAGGTTATAGGTTGAATGAGCGTGGCTCACCTGCGTAGCACAGGGCCCTCTTTAACTTGTCACATCTCTCGTCGTTCCACTTTCCTGTCTGGCTTTGCCGCTGGATGTACATCTCCACACAGTCTTCGTTTGTCCCCTTCGTATTGCTGTCCATGGCGTTGTTGGGTTCCCCTGTTGCCCAGTTGGTAGCTTCGTCTGTGAGGCTCTTGTTGGTGCCCACCCAGGTCCACACGTTGTCCACCTTGCGGATCCCTATCCAGTAGTAGGTTGGCATCCTGGGCAGCCAGCTGTTGAGGTGTGCAATCTCCTCCTGGTTCTGGATGGCCACCATGTCGGTGTAGTGATCCTGGCACCAGCCTCTGGCTGATGTCCAGTCCATGGTGGAGTCTGAGTAGAAGTAGGACCAGCCCTCCACAGCCCCCGTCCATATGCACAACACTGGGGGAAAGACAGAGAAACTATCATGATTAGATTCATGACAATAAACACATCTTACAGTAAAGTATTGACATGCTCCAGGCAATAGTCTGCTTACTTAGATGAAAATAGATGATCCATGAGGTTAAGAGTTTAGATCCACCTGCTTGGTTTGAGGCAAAGGAAGACTTCTGCAAATAAAAAAGACCTTTTAAATAAAAAATACTTTGATTGTGGAAAACTCCAAACAAAAGCACAGAAATGTGGTCACAGTACAGGCACAAAGAAAGACAATGATCAATTAACAACAAAACCCCCCATAAACATTTGGATTAGGAAACATTTAACCGGTTTTGCACTCACCATTTTCTATATGTGTAAGATAACTTGCCGTTTGCTTGTATGAAATAAAGATAAAAACAGGTTGTCTAACACTCTAGACTCTCAGGGAAGAGGATTGTGCCTGCTCGACTCTTGTGACTGTTTATATACACTCTGCAGATCTGGCTAGCTGTTCCGGGAATCTACCAGGATGCTGGACATAACTTCACTGGAAATCCCCCCCACTCTAACTTTCTTTTACAGCCCCCTAATTATAGGACAGGAATTAAGACAGCTTCTTCTAAGGTTTATAATACAGACCCTAAATATAACATCATTAACTATTATTGTTTATTATTATCAGTATTAATACTACTACACTACTACAATCAGTACTACTACTTAATAATAACTATAATAGCCATTTTAAAATAAATACATAAGTTTGTTTCACTGACAGCAGACAGTTTAGAGCGTATATTGCACATTATATTGCATATATATATATACTATATATATGAGCTTAGACCTGAGTTTGACCTAAATAGAATCAAGCCTTTGTGGTTCTCTGGGATGTTAAACACAACTCTCCTCCTGTTTGTTCAGCTCTTTTTCCAAAACAAAACTGTGACACATCAAATGGTCCCTGACATGTTCTGTCTGTGTGTCTGTGTGACAACCTTTCTTCTACTTCCATTGTCTCAATAAAGCAAAAGAGAGTGTGAGATTTTGTTGTTTTCAATTTAGCAGCAGCACTTTATGTGTCTGATACATTTAGGCATAACTTTTCTTTCTGAATAGACATACACAGATCACATCACTTTGAGTATCTTGACATGAATCACATCCACTATTCACGTGAAAGTACTGTTCGGTCACCCGTTTATATTCATTTGAGTGATAACGTTAGAAACAGGTGGTCAGAGTGACTGCTTGTGTTGATATGGTGATAAGGGTCACGGTGAATTTCAACAGTGATAGGAATGACAATTTAGTTTAATTGTGGTTACAACCACATGAAATGGCAATGAAAATAGAATGTGAGCAAGAAAATAAACTAAATATAATGGGAGAATAAATTGGTTCTGTTCATGTCTCCAATTTGTTCTTTCAACTTGGGAAAATGTGTTCATAAATGTTGTGCTGGGGAAATCCCAAATGTGTCAGTTTAGCCTCTCTAATAAATAATAAATGACAATTTAGTGCAGACATTTGGAGAAATATGGACCATTGCTCCTGCATTCTGCAAACACAAGGAAAACAACATAATATCTGGTGTTAAGTATGTACTCAGTACAAGAATAAATAAATGTAGGTATTTGCTTAGGCCTACAATAGCATCTAACAAAGTTAGGTATTTAAATAGGATTTCTGGGAAGAGGGAAAGTGTGACCGGGAAAGTGTGACCGAGAAAGTTAGAAACAGTTAATGAGGCGCCTGCCCTTGTCTCCACTAGTGATCATATCCTTCCTGTCTGACTAACCCAGAGATGGACATGTTTGCCACTCTAAATTATGGGTCAACTATGCCTATAATAGCGCCATGGCAGTGTGCAATGATATACTAACAATTTCCAAAACTAAATTGACGCTTAAATGAGCAATCAACTATTATAATACATGTTTAAATACAAATTACCCATTGGAAAAATATGGCACTTGTCCATTGTCTGTCTCTTTAAGAAGAACACCATGTCCATGTATGTGTGGTCGTCATTGGTATCCGTAGTGTGGCACTTGCCAATCGCACCAATTCGCAATGGCTGAAGCTTTGGCAAAAATGTCCAATGTAGAGATCGATCCGGAAGGAACTTTTAAATATATATTAGTAAGAGTAAAGGTAAAAGATGGAGACGTACATAAAGATATAATAAGAGGCACAAAAAGTGCTGAATATCACAGTAAGTTGAAGTTCACTGTTGCAGGCATGCTACGTTGCTCGCAGAAACGCCGCCAAACGAGATTTATGCTTCACTCTACGTCTTGATTTTGACCAGTTTATGTCTAAACCGGATAGACAATTTCAGCACTTCGATTCTGAATACGCCAGTGTCTTGTTGGCCTGTAATAACTAATACCTTTCTAACGTTACCTCGGTGTTGATTTCAGATCACATATTTGAGAAGGTCAGTCCAGCGATGGAATCCTTGGGATTGGTGTGTCAGTGTCTTGGTGGAGGGAAGATAGAGCACAACAGCACAGACAGAAAACTCAGAGTGTTTGGTGAATCAACTGTAAGTCATGGCTGGAGTAAGAGGGAAACACGACCAATTCAATAATTAATTCATTTTGTGTGCACACGGGCTCGCAATTACTTTAAGTGGGCGTGGTTTCAGTACATAATTGCAATCGTCTTTTATTTGTATTTTTACCCCTCTATAGGCTTTTGGAAAAGCAGATCATTCTGTGGCCGTAGAGATGCTGAAGAGCGTCTACGGTGACTATGAGGTCTCCTGGTATGATGACAAGAAATAGACAGACAAGTAATTATTGTGCTATTCTTATGTTATTCTTAATGTAGGCTATACAGATGGCCACTTCCTGCATTTGCAGTACAAATGTTAGCACACATTTTTTGCCACTTGCAATTATTGGTGTTGTGCACAAGCCTTTCAGACCTGTGGCCTACACTGTAAATTCATCAAATAAAACTCTTGGCCTTTTGTTGCTGTATGATTTTTCTTTTATATGACATATCTGTTTGTAAATCTACAAGCATGTATTGTCTCATTTCTAAGCAAAATAATAGACTCATCTCATTGCTTTGTGTTACGTTTAGGCAACTTGCCCATAACTCTGTGGTGGGTTATTTGGTCAAAGAATCAGGCTATAAGCCAAGCAGAAAATCCACACAGGAAGGGTTGCGTGACATAGTATCAAAAACATATCCTGTTACTTTGAGGGAAAGTTGCCATTTGATTAAAAAATAAGAATCATATGACACAGTTGAAAGCCATTCAAAACGGAGTAGCAGAATAGTCAAGAGGTATACATGTTCAATATATATTTTTTGGACTCTGTGAATGTTTCAAAAGAAGGGATCAGGTCAATTCAAACAGTTCCCCAAAACCTATACTATATACGTATACTGCAATCGTCAAAGCAATTTGTAAGCTTGATTACTGGACTACTTTTCATTTAAATATTGCATGGAATCCCTGAAATGTAACCAATTAGGTTTAATCAGATATGCAACCAAATAGAAAATGAGATTTGTGTGTGTTTACGTAGGTCTTAGTGGTTACTTTAACTACTTCAAATGTAATTATAAATCCCTCACCATTAGCTCATTAGGAAAAAGCATGATTGACTGCCTGTAGAGCACTGATCATACAGACATCACGTAAAATAAAACTTTACATCTCCTTTAGTGATTTCACATTTTAAATTTTGAAGTTGAGTTAATGGAGATAATTCTAGAATAAAATACAATTAGAAGTGCTCATTCAGTTTCATTTAAATATTTTCTTGCAGTTAAACATTATGTATTCTTATCATTACCTTCCATTGTGGTTCTTTAAAATAAAAAGCCTCATTCGTGTAGTAGTGTTTTTGTTTTGAAGCATTTGACATGTTGAACAATGTTAAAATAACCAAAGACAAATGGAAAGCTGCCCTCTCCACCTTGACCTTCAAAAGCACACTTTTGGTACCACGATTAAAAAAAATACACCTTCCTCCCTTCCCTACTAGATCTGTAGCTTGTTTCCTGCTCGTGATAACCTTTCCATTGACTGAGAAATAAGGATATTCCACGGAATAGAGTAGATGTTTTACATTCATGCCAAATAAAATAAATTTTGTGATACGAATGACTCAGAAATACTGTTTAAAAATATAAAGAAAATGTTTTTCCCCCCATGGTCACATCTAAGGCAACCTATGTATAATAATATATATATATATAATTTAATTTTTTTTACTAATAAATAAATACGGCAAATTGTACCCCTTCCGCATTCGAGGCACATCGAGTTTTTAAGTAAAGCACGTGAAGTGAGAGTATTTTTGTAAAGCGTATGTACCATGCTAGAATTATTTTGAAGCAAGTCATTTGTAACTTTGGCATCACTTTAACACCCTCTGTGTAGGGGGTCAAATACGGGGGTCAAATGTGAAGAGAATTTCCCTGTGGACAGTTAACGAGGATACAATCTGTGACTAACAATCCGCTTAATCCCTCACTCAAACATATTGTGTTCATTTAGCAATAATTACACTTCATGTTTTTCATCACCAATGTCATAACAACAGTTAATTAAAGAAATACATGCTTGAAGTCTGAATAAAAATGAGGTCCTGTATAGCTCATCTGAAACAGCAAGGCATTTGGTCAGGCAGGGTTAGACATTTACAAGATATTTATTGTTAAACATTTTGGCTAATTACGTAAACCAAATTTGATATATTTAATTATTATTATATGGCGTTATATTGATTATCAGACGTAGCCATATAGACGCCAAAGTTAAATCTGCAGGGACTAGTCACTGTGTAATTGACTTTAGAATTTCCTGTATCTTAGTTGGCCACTTCCTTAACCAACAGCAGCCAGCACCTCCGACTGCCGGGAACAAAGGAAAGACAACTTGGGAGGTGGTTTACTCCATGAAGATCTTATCCGTGCAAAAATAGCCTTTGATACACTGGCCAGATGAAGTCGCCGGGACGAGAGCCAATGGGATTTCCAGACGTCTAAAGTAATGTTCCAGACGTTCTGTGACGATTTGAATAAACATTCCCTGAGCAGGTTCTTTCCATTTTTCATGATATTACATGTAGGCTTGTTACTCTTTATAAGTATCAGAAAACAAACAATGTTTAACACAAACAATGATAAGTGATTCTCCAATTTATAATTTAGTCATGTGTAAAGCTTTCTAATCAATAACTAATCAAACCTATCTGTTTGTTGATATTTTTTTTGTCTTTTAGCGTTCCAATCAAATAATTTACATGTTACATGATAATAACTTTAAACTATTCAATAGCATTAATAGTTGTAGCCAATCAGAGTACAATCAAACGTCCCGGTTACCAAGCGTCACTTCCGTGAAAAACAGCGCGCGTTACGACCACTGGAATATGCGACTAGTTAACGTTGTACATAAACTATGCACCACAATTTGACTTTTGTTTAAATGTTGACATTCTTTTATGTAATATAAACACCATATACAATGGTAATTACAAAACAGAGTTAGCGAATAATTTAAACTACGGAATACAGGATATTTGGCTTTTATGGAAAGTAATAGTTAAATGGTAAGTATTTTTTGTTGGATAATCTGACGCGGTTTCGATGACTAACGTTATCATTAACGTTAGTCTATGCCAAAACGTATTAGCGAAATAACGATTTACACCATATAGCAAACTATTACAATCTTGTCATATTCAGCATTTATTCCGTTAATGTTCATTGTTTGTGCAGCTCATCTGACCAGCCCTGCCTCCCAACATGTCGCAGACTACTCTTCTGGAAGAGGTGGTACACTGGAGTCAGGAAACATGTCGCAAAGAGCTCAGATCCGTCCTGCCTAAACTTACCATATCCTCCCATGTTTAGTGCGCTGTGACAACTGGTTTGACTGTTGAGATCGGATTTGAATTGTGTGGTCCAAAAGATGACCATTATCGCAGTTGAACCCAAGCATAGACTGAATCTAATTTCAACTTTTCCTTTGTGGAGCTGGAAACCCTGAACGTGTACTTTCCCCAATGCAATAGTTCTGCAAGTCTCAATAATGCTTCTAATGTAACACTACACGAGTTGTGAATCAATACTAACATGTCAAAAAGATGTTAACCATTTAGGTCTTCCTTGACCATTTGTACTCTCTGCATGACAAGTCTGAGAGCTGGGATGAGCATATTCGTAAGTGCATTCATTTTATTCGTAAGCCGCTTGTTCATCTTCAGCAGAGTGATTGTATTTACCTACATCTCGGAGGATTAATAGCAATGTCTTTCCATTCAGGTATCCTGAAAATCATCACAGAAATGTTCCTCCCTCACATTGGTTTGAATGAAGTGGAGGAGTGCTTCTCCAAAGTCTTGCCTAAGGTGAATATCATCTGATTACATCAGTGGTGTGTGTCCACAGTTGGAAAAATGTCTAACCACTTGACTAAAGTTTTACTCTGATTGCAGGGGGATTGTTTATTTACATTTGCAATTACTTTATCCCACACATGTTGTCTTTGTTTGCAGGCTGTCACCATGTTTGACAATTTGATGAAGGAGATCTCAAACCAAGTTGGAGGACTGTCCAGTCAAAACACAGAGTTGCGTACCCTACTGAGAAACATCCTGCAGGTGCTTCATTAATAATAATAATTAGTAATTAACTACACCCTTGTATCTTATGTGGTGGTATGGTATGGAAGAACCAAATGAGGGCCCTATAGCAGTATAAGTTTCACTATTGATCAAAAAACAAATGGGCCAATATCAATACATATATTAAAGACATTTCTCTTTTCATTGCAAGGCAACGGTGCAGATCATCGAAGCGATGTCTGCCTGTGTTCGTCATGTCTGCTTGTTTGAGGAAGCACCAGTCCTGGACGCCATCCGCTCTCTACCATCGTGTATCCTCAAAGTACTGAAGCACACCTTCCAACACTGTAAGGTAGTATAAACAAGATATATACGTCAACCTCAATTCATATATTGCATCACTGAGATTGATGCTGGTTAAATGAGCACATATTTTATGCATAATTGAATGTTGTACTGCATCATTAATCCATTCCATCTATTTATAATCTGGTCAATCATCATTTAGCCTCCAGCGCTTGTTGGCTGCATTCAAGCTGTTTCTAAATGACAGATAATATGAATGAAGACTGAGTGATTTACACCATTGATTGATTGGTTCCTAGGAGAGTGAGGAGGTGTACTGTGGCCGCCTGTCCCTGGTGGCAGACCTGCTACAGGTACTCTTCAAGGAGGCCTACTCCCTCCAAAAGGGCCTCATGGAGCTGCTGGATCGCATCTCTCTGGACACTCAGGCTACGGAGGAGGACGTTACTGACATTGTCACAGGTGTGTGTGTGTGTGAGTGTGAGTGTTAGGTTACTTCTCCGAAGATATTTACCATTGCTTTTTAATTCCAGTCATTCACAGCCTGCTGGATCTCTGCTATGTGATCTCAGACCTGGACATGGCGCTGCACGCCAACACGTGGAAATTCATAGTCAAGTAAGCACCATCGCGTTCTCATCACCCCTCGCTTCAGTTATACATGTGCGTATGATGAGCAATGGCTGTAATGAAACGAGTGACATCCCTGTGGTCAGACAGAGCGTGAAGCACCAATCGTACGTGGAAGAGCATCTTCGCCACGGGGACATCAGCAGCTGTCTGTGTGACAACCTGCTGGCATCCTTCCGTACCTGTTTGGAGCTGGGTGACCAGATCAGACACACCGGACCGCAGGTAGAGAGGACTGGACGCTGGCTTCTGTTCCACTTTTGTCATGCCCACAGGAACATTGCTTGTGTCCCTGTTATTTGGGACGCCATACCTGCTTCAATTAGCATGTTTTGATGCCAAGAAGTGTATGGTGTTCAGCAAAATGTCTATAATGTGAATAACTGCAGTGTTATTAACATTGTACACTATTTCTTCAACTTCAACACCTTGCACCATACAATGTGACATCTTTTTATGTCAGAGTATTTATTGCGTCCCTTGCTAGACCCTTTGCTCTGTGCTTGCTATGCACATTTGATTTTCTGGAGTACAATGATTGTGGTGAGAGGTGTTGAACCTGAGTTCAGGCGTCAGGTGAAGTGAAGGACACACACTGACACCATTGTTTTTTTATGTAATCTCAGGAGATGACCCAATGTGCGGAATACAAGCTGTTTCAGAAAAACATGAAGATGTGCAGATTCTTTGCCAACACTTTAGTCCATTACATAAAGGTGACAGATGTTTGGCCTTTGGCAAAGCCTTACGGATATTCTCTAAATTTAAAATGTTTGCATGTTTTGTATTGAAAAACAATGATGGCGTTACAAGTCACAACTTGTAACTCTTACCTCTAACAGGAATTCAGCTCTTTCCTGTCCAAGTATTGCAGCCGCTTTCATCAACTCTACTTCCATATTACCAGGTAGGTGAATACATTGAACAAAATATTAGTATATATTACATATTAGAAGAGATCTAATATAACTCGATCACACTTTAAGGAAGGGGGACTTGGGTTGTATATACAGGACACCATACAGACAACCTCTGAGCTCCAGGCTGTGTTCTTCCCCTCAGTATGTTCCCTCCCAGCCTGTGTGCCCCAAGCTTGCCTCCACCGCTGTCTGAGGAGCTAAGTGCGGCGGCGCTGCTACCCATGGAGGCCCTACTGATCCAGCTGTTGCCCCTGCGGCCCTTCGCGGAGGTCATTCTCGGGAAGGACCAGCGTGAGTTTGAACGCTCTGTGTCCTCGTGTCCCCTCCGGTGTTGTTTTTGCCATCAGTCTTTTTGCTGACGGCAAGTGGTTTCCTTTTCCACTTGTTATGAAAGGGATGCAGTGAGATAGCAGTTAGCTTGCACTTAATATCGCTGATATGTTGGTCTATGGTGGGGTTTGTTTGAAAATGTGTTTGGAACCTAAAGTGCAGTTACAAACTATCATTCTGCAGTTACCTCTATATTGTTCAAAAGCATTTGCGTGCCAAAAAAAAAGCTAGTTTGTGCTAATACATACAGTGTGCTTTTGCAATTCTACTGCAATGAGATCTTGATTATGAAACTGCAATGGCTTTTTGTTGAACCTTTGGTGTTGAATGTTTTTGCACAGAGCTGAGTGCGGAACGGCAGCTCCCTCAGTGTCTGCTGCTGGTGAGCGTACTGGGTCACCTGGCCTCCCAGCCAGAGGAGACCCTGCAGCTCTGGCACCAGGGCAGCTTCTTCCCTGAGGAGACCCCCAGGTAGCCAGGTCCTGCCCAAGGTCCAAGCTGGCCTGCGATCAAAGTCTCACTTTCAATATGTAATGAAGACGCACATCGTCGGCCTCGTCAAGGGAATATCAACCGCTTTGCATATTGAAACAGGCTTTTTTTTTTCTTTATCAGAAAGCTAACTTTTAAAGTTTAATAAAAAATGTTGAATGTCGTTTGTAGCACTGTTCAGTTACTTTGCATGCTGTGGTGTCTCACACCATTTATTATAACTTTGGGTTAGACACCATCTTGATCAATACATTCCCTGTGGCGCTTTATGATGACACAAAGCACGTTCTGTTCACTGTCTCCCCAGGTTCACCATCTATCAGGCCATCATGAACAGCTTCCGGGTGTGCTGCACCGAGCGGCTGGAACCCGTGCTGTTGCCGGGGGTGATGATGAAGGGTCAGGCCCAGGGAAGAGTCAGCCTGCATCACCACGTGTGTGTGCATCTGTGTGCCAGTGTCGCCTCACTCCCACCATCCTACCTCCCAGTGCTGGTGTGGAAACCCCCTCACTCCCATGATGCTTAGGGAATAAATAAGGGCTGGGCTGCTTTATTTAAGATTGCTGGATAAAGTTTGGTGTAAACATGTGCTATGACATAGCTAGAATGTAAAATGGCTTTGTGGATTTCACTGTTTTTATAACATTTTGTGGGAGTTTCCAACAGGATTTCCTACTATTCATAACGGTAGTGCCTTTTAGTTAAAATCTGGTGGACTTTCTTTCACTTTCCATTGATGTGTTTTTCCTCTTTCTTTCACTTTCCATTGGTGTGTTTTTCCTCTCCTGTCCTCCCCAGGAGCATTGTTTAATGGAAGCCGTCTTGCAGGCTGATTGGCAGACAGCCCTGCTGGCTGCAGACGTCTGGTGTTTCACAGCACGGTGAGAACCGACGGGTTTTCTACCTGGCAAACTACGGACGATTCGCACTTAGGGCTTTTTAATAGACGACTATTAATGGTTATTTTGAAAATGTGAATGTATCTAAACAAAGTACAAATACTAGAAAAAAAGCGAAGAAACAATTTGAGGTTCCACTAGTGGGATTATTCCACTGCTAATGGAGTTCTCTCTGTCTTCAGGTACGGAACTGCAGAACTCTGTCTGCAACACGCCCTGCTCATAGCTCACCTGGTGGGTAGAGGCCTACAGTGGACATTATAACACAGCATGTTGATCAGAAAGTGTACCTTTTTAGATCTCTCTCTCTCTCTCTCTCTCTCTCTCTCTCTCGATGGGATGGGATTTGGCATAGAGAACTATCTATTGCTTTAAGCTGACGTATACATTATATACAAATGAATTAGGACATGTGTATTCCACTTCTACCTGTCTTGTATTCATATCTAGTATCTCAATTGTAGTTGTCTTGCTATCCCCTTGGAACAACTCAAGAACCTCCAAACCTCTTTAAACACTGCCCTCTGCTCAACAAAAACAGGCTGTGGGCTTTTGTTCAGTGTGGCGCTCCAGCAGAGGCGACAATTGGTGTCTCTATGCCTGGGGTACGGCGACACCTCTCCCTTAACCGGGGCCCATTGTGCAGCACAATAAGCCTGAAACTCACAAATTTACACCTCCCACACCTCTCCCATCTCCTCTCCTTTTTATGGCCGGTTTTCCTCTACTGCTGGGCCAACACGCTGACTTGGCCCCTCACCTCTGCTGCCCTCCCCCAGGTGAAGGTGTGTGCCAGCTGGGTGTACCAGTCGTCCCACCTGGGCCAGCTGCTCAGACGCATGGTCTTCCTCATGACCCCCCACCACCAGGTCAGAACAAAAACACTCCAGTACAAACCTTTCACATCCTCTACCGCCCCGATCCAACTGCGACCAGGTTAAAAAGTCAAAGTGGTTCATTATTATTGTGCGGTATAACAGGATCATTCTGTACAGTGAAATACGTCAAACAAGTCAAGGGTGATCTGTGTAGGAAGAACACACATAGGAGTGATAATAAATACATTAGCAAAAGGTAGTAGAGGTAAAACAATACAAAGACTCGAACCAGACAGTACTAGTTACCAACACACTTTACATGTCATAAAAAGGCTTAATAAAAGATGGTACGGCTTGGAAACAGAAACATGTAAATATGCTTTACACAAACATTTGCTTTAAACATCCATGGGAAACATGCCTTGATCACTGTACAGTCCACAGGAATCTGTTACCTGCTTCAGTTTTCAACATCATAGTTCGAGATTTTCTTTTTCTTTGTATACATGATCACATCACAAACAATGATCTGTTCATAAATAGGCTAGAGTCACATTCTAAGTCACAATGAAGATACAATTTAAGCAAAACCATCCTGTTTATTACAATAAAAGACAGATCTCACAGTGAAAATCCATTCCCTCTGACATTTACTTTCCTAAGAGTCTCTACCATCGCCACGCCTGATTCCCACCCTATGGCGCGTGCTGTTTACAACTCCCCTCCGCCCCAGGGAAGACTTACACCGGGTGACATATGGCGGCCCCGTCCCCCCGCCATGGGTCTGATCGGCAGCGTGCTTACTGCTTGTTCCGTTACGTCATACAGATGGAGCTGGTGGAGCGCTTCCCGCCGTCCCGGGTGGAAAACCTCCCCGTGTGGCACCATGTCCTCCTCAGAGCCCTGTCCCCTGACGCCTGCCAGAGGCTCCGGATGGACATCACCGCCCTGACCCAGCAAGCCCTGGATCACTGGCGGGATGGAGGGTACCGGCTGGGGCAAGTGGTGAAAGTGGTGAGGATAGTCGATGACCATTATTATTATAATAATAATAATAAGGGGGGAGGAGGCGGTGGTTATAAGGGGTCCGATTCCACACACTGTCACAAAAACATGAGGGAATAGATAATGGAGTGTTTTCTTGTCCAAGTCCCTAGAAGATCCTCCTTACGGTAATGAGACTTCAGATTAACTTTAATAAGCAGGAGCTCCATGTTAACAGCGTGTCCCTTCCCAGAACACCGCTCTGAGGGCCCTCAGAGTGGTGGTCCGCGGGGAGCCATCCTCGGAGGGAGAGAGTGTGTTGGCAGCAGCGGGGAGGATAGTCACACAGCTGTGGTCCCGCATGTGTCCTGCACAGGTAAGATGCTTGCACACGTCATGCCACTTGTTTTGTACTTCTGTATGGTTGTATGGTGTTCATGCACACACCCATAAGACACATGGATGGCTGTCTGCTTTACATAAGGTCCAGACCCATCCTGTACTCCAGTGCACCCTGCGATGGCTGCTGTTGATATCAGCCAGCCTGGTGAAGACCATCGATCACAACGCCATCCATCAGGTCTTTCTCTTCATCATCTGCTAAATTACTAAATAGTGAACAGACAAATTTGAGCAGTCTTAAAATGTAACAATAGGAGACATCCTGGTGTGAATCCTTGCGTGTTGACACCCCCGTGTATCTTAGGCTCTGCAGTGTGTGGCATCGCTGGTCTCTCAGAAGTGTCCGGACCAGGTGGCGCTGGCTGCCCTAGAGTTCCTGGCCTCCCTCGGCAACGTGTTTGTCTCCCATGACAGCCAGGTACAGTGGACTGAAACCATTTGCCCTTTTCTCGTAGTCCTACACTTGATTGTCATGCTGGTGTGAAATCAATTGCAAAACGATTTTATCTGATCACTGATAGTGATCAGATAAGTGCTTAATAGGTACTGCCATGAACTGTAATGGTGTTTAAGGGAATTATGATTGCCTTTGGTTCAAGGATATTTTTATTTTAAACTGTTGGTGTTTTAAAGGGTAAGTAAACCCTGTTTACGAGTTTAAACAAATGCGATCTAAGCAGTCATCACTGTCATAAAGTTTTAGAAAAAACAGACATTAGGTTTCACAGGACATGTGTGACAGGCGTTATCCCCACAACCCATGTCCCACTGACTTGAGCAGAGTTTAGCCAATATAAAACCATCACTCTGGAAAAGTGTTTTTGTTTGCTGGAAAGCAGCAACTTTTCCCTGTTTACTAACTATACATTTTTGTGAAAACACAGAAATGTTCACACGACACTTTGTGAGACCCAATCGGAATCATTTTCAAGCGGCTTAAAGTATTTTATGGGTTTACATACCCTTTAAGTATGCATGCGTCACTTGACAAAGACATTTCTCATGTTAACCTCCTCCCTGTGGTTATTTGGCCCACAGAGCCAGATTCTGCCCCGGCTGAGCAGCCTTTTCGGATCCCTGCTGGCTGAGAGGTCCTGGTTGTTACACCAGCATGCCCTGGAGGCCTTTGCTCACTTTGCAGAGGTGAGGGAAACTAAATCGGCTTATGTGATAAGATAAATAAATACTAATAAAGTGTACATGTTTGTTGACAATGTGTAAGCATGTGTGCTTGTCTTTTTTTAGATCACAAATCATGAGGAGGTGATCTCCCACAGCTTGTCTGTTGAAGAGACCAAGGCCAAAGTGGTGAATTATCTTAGCAAGGTGAGTGACTTCCAATGTTAATAGGAGGAACAATAGAAGGGCATTGCCTGGGAGACTCTTACTTCTGTTCTTTTGTCAGACTGTTAATGCCCAGGAAGCGGGGGAGAGACGGCTGGACAGGCTCAAGATGGAGTCAACTGTGATTGAGCAAAGCAATAGGAGGCTGGAGACGGAAATAGATGGTGCATCGAGTGGGTCAACCGCGAGTGCCCCTGCTGACTCAGAGGTGAATGGTATTTGTTATCCAGGGGACGTATCCTCCTTTACATTTAAGTTACTGAGCACATTTATGGCTGGCAGCTAGCTTCCTGCCTGGCTACCTTGTACAGCATTAACATGTTGTTGTTCAACAAGCAACACAACATCAATGGGCTCTGCTGATGCTAATAATGGGAGCAATTTCTATTTTGTCCCAGATAATCTTGCTCACCCTGCAAGTCAAACTAATGACCGTAAAGTCACTCACAGCAAGCTTTGCCTTGCATCATTCCTGTAAGGCTCTAATAAGCATGCATGCCCATTGACAGTTTAAGTGTTTGTGTAAAGGAATGATGAATAAAGAATACCCATTGAGTGTCACACACTTTTTATTTTATAGTGGGGTATAGGTAGTAGTAATTATTGAATAGGCAAAAAAAGGGATTCCATTTAGCCATGGCTATTCCTCAAATATAATGACTAAATACAGTTGACATTTAAATTGTCTGCCTAATGTTAGATGGAGAGGTCGCTGCTTCCTCACATAAGGTTGTCCTCTCTCTCAGCCCTGTCCTAAGAGAGCTCGACAGGAGACCAGCAGAGAGGAGTACAGCCGCTACATCCAGACAGCCGAGAGTGCTCTGAAGGCCCTGCAGGCTCTGGGCAGCCAGGACACCACTGCCCCACTGCCACCACAGTGGCTTGGGGCCAAACTACGTGAGCTGCAGACTTTGATAGCTCAGATCAGCCCAGGGCCATGATGCACCTAGCATCCCCCCCCCACCCCCACATTTCAAATCACACAGATAAGGCAAGTAAAGAGCTTCTATATGAATCCAATGAGCTCACATCCTACCTCTGGGTATATGACTTTCATGTTACAGGATGTGTTTCCTATTGTTTTTCTTATATCTTGACAGTTAGTCTTGAATGGCATCTTGTGAATTGTTAAACCTTTTAATTTATTGATTTGGTTGTTTACTTTAATAAACGTCTTCCCACCATCTATCTGTGAAGAGTCACAGCTCAACTTTAAACTCTCTAGTGGGTGCTCAATCCATGAATATACTAAATTCATTATGTAATATAAAAACTTTAAGAAACATTTTATTCTGTTAAAATAAAACTTGAATGATTTAGATTGCGATTACGAAAACGTAAGACTTTAGACACGTTACAGACGAGGCAATACGTTTATTTCTCCAGCAATCCAGAAAGCTAATAAATTAAATCCATCTCTGTAATCAACATTCATAGTGCCATTTTACCACCCCTTCAAATAACCTTGGACAACCCATGTCTTCTCATGTTCATCCTAATCCAAATTCAAGTAATTTATGGCACATTAGAAACCAGGCAGATGGAAAAGAAAGACATTAGACCCAATATGAAGTTTTGATTCTTCTTATATCCTATAGCTCTAATCACAATTTGGCAAAAAACAAAAAGTATATAACCAGTGGGGTATAACCAGTCTAGCTGGTTACACCCCACCCCAAGCCTCTCTTTCCAGTACAAAAGGTTGAAGTACCCTGATGGTGACACGGTATGTCGTAAAATGTAAGCATTCTAAACCTGATGATGATTAGACACCTTTCATATGGGGAAGAAAATTACTGTTCACCGATTCGCTTATTAGAGCAATGTGTTGCATGAAGACGACACAGACACACCCTGGACATTTTTAATTCCAGTGGTTCATCTTTCATAATCTTCGTTAATGTTCTTCTGGATGAGCGAGTCTTATCTGACCACTACCAAACGTTCTCATCCTCCCAGTTGAGGTCATCTCCATCGCCCCAGCCCTCAGTCTCAGTCTGTGGGGAGAAAGATGTTTGAGGAGATAGAAAACACGTAAAGTTCAATTTCATATATTTTAGGCAAAAACATTTTCCAGAAATGTGTTAGTAAGTAGTGTTCATAGTGCATTTAATTTGCTATTAAAAACGCAGGAATTGACTTTGATTAATCAAATGCAAATTTGAATGCATGACTTATTAAACATATAGAATCGCTTCAGAACACTTCCCTTTAGCCCATCACACTAATGAACACTTGACAACTTATCAGGGTCCCAAATGAAAGACATTCGATCCGGTCTACACTCACCTCTGTTGTCTCTGTCACTGCAAACTTGCCGGTGATTGTGACCGTGTCGATGGATGTGTCAGGCTGCGTGGGCCCACTGTGGAGTCCTGCTGTTAACAGTCCACTGTCGGTAAAACCACCGTCAATGGGCAGCACCAAAGTCGGAGAGGACATCACGATGTCCGGCACCATGTCCGCAAACAGGTCTAGCTCTGGGTCTCTGTCCGGCCTCCTTCTCACCTCGATGGTGAACTCCTCCCCGAGCCCACCCACCGATGCCGCGCCCTTGGTTCTGAATTTAGACAAAGCATTTGGGGGGGATTTCTGGAAGTCCTTGTCCTCCTCACTCCACCCATTGTCCCATGATGAGGAGACCTTGCTCTGTGTGGAGGCCTGCAGAGATGAGCTCAGTCTGAGGGCTTTGGCAGAGGCCAGCCCCAATCGGAGCGTTTCTACAGTTTGTTTTAAAGGAGCGGAGGAAGTTGGGCCCCCAGCAGGTGCGGGGAGGATGATCGGGTCTGGTGAGGGAGCCGTCGGGGAGACGTCCGACGCAGGTTCTCCATCCTCAATATTGTCCCAGGGCTCCCCTTCCACAAGGCGGGGTGTGAGAGGCAGCTTGGCTGTAGGATCTCTCTCAGAGGCCTGGATGTGAATCTGGACCGGCAGCCCCGTCTCCCTCTTTTCTCCCTCCTCTGAGTCACTCCAGTCTGGCCAGTCGTCACGCTGGCTAGCCATGTTCTCTTTCTGGTCGGGGCTGTAGGTCGGTGACTCCAGCTCACTCTTTTGGCTGAAGCCGTTCAGTGGGAGAGACATGTCTCTACTGATGGCTGAAAGATCAAATGTAATAATTACGTTACTGGAAACTTGTTGGCAAGAATTTTTTTACCAATGAAAAACGGGCCAGGTCTGCTTACTTGACTGGGCTGGATTTGGGTAGCTACTATGGGACTCCCTACCATCATGTAACCTGCTCAAGTCCCCCGGAACAAGCCCCCTAACGCTGGTAGTTTTGGGGAGCAGATTCAAGACCTTGGAAGGCTGTGCAATCTGGGGATGGGGCGCGCCAACTATATGGACAGGAGATGCTAGAAAAGAAAACACGTCATGTGATGGAACAGAGGTATGATGTTCATGAAAAAGCGGTCTAGGATATCTTTATCAAGGACCTTTTCCCTCAACGCACAAACAGCTAACATTGAAAACCAGCAAATGCCCTGTACAACAAATTATTCTGCTCTTGGCAAGTGCTCAAGTGTATAAAAAACATTTGTAAGAGCCCTACTCGAAGGTGGAGCCATTCTTTGAATGGCGTGAAGACTAATACCAAATATCTAAACCAGAAACCTCTTACATTCGACTTGGCTTGCATTACTTACTTTCAGGAGTGACCTCCGTGGACTTGGTGAAGTTCGGCGTGGTGCGCTTAAATACCTTGGTCCGTTCTCCGCCCACCACCACCTGGGCACCTAGCAACGGCACCAGCACCGCCAGGCTCTGCAGCGTCATGGCGACCAGATAATCATTGGTGTCCCTCATTCCCACTAAAACCTGCAGTCGGGGGGATGGACAAACACACGCAGGGTAAACCATTGCGGTTGCGACAACTGCAAAGTGTTGCAAACCTGCAGAGTGTGGTCTCGATTTTCTCTAACAGCTCACCTGAGGTAGGATGTGGTTCTTGAGTTCGTCGTGAGAGAAGTGCTGGGCGTAGACGTGGATGTGGGCCAGCAGCACGATGCGAACATGCTCCTCCTTGACCTTGAAGAGTTTGAGTAGCTGGGGCACCACATGCCGCCGATAGAGGGACACTGAGAGCAGGCATTCCTCGTTGCTCTCTCCGCTGCTGGGATCTACCACCAGGGATGAGGAATATGGGAGGGGACATAACGGTTGCCAGGGGGTTAAAAGGCGACAGTCAACTTATTTCCCTGACCATGGGGTTTTTCATAGGGGGTTGAACTGGGCTGTTTTGCCATTATAAGCAGTATTGATGAGGCAGAAAAGCTTTTGTTGAATTTCTTGCCCAACACCAATGAGGAATATGGGTCTGAAAGATTTTATGAGGTGACACAAATTTTGCCTGGCCCTGGATTAGGTGTAGTATTGATTGGGGTGGAGGAGGTATGAGGTTATCTAAGAGTCATCACAAATTTCAAATTTCATTCAGGGGTTGTTTTGAGCTGCTTTGTTGTAGTTTGACTACTTACCCATCTTTGGCTTTAGGAGATGAGGCAGAAAGCTTTTGACTGCCATGGGTTCTGCGAATACCAGGCCGTTGAGGAGTTTGGGGACGAGTCGTGCAGCTATCAGCTCCTCTGGAAGGTGCTGGACCCGGTCCAACAGAAACCTATACCGCAAGCAATAAATCGCAATATCCTCCATGAAAACTGGCTGAGGTGGCTGAGGGAGCATCATCAACAGAGTATGTGCTGGGATTGATGCGCGTTTGTTCACTCTTTACTCACTTGAAAAATTCATTCTTCTCCTCTTCCGTCTTCAGAGTGAGGCTCTTCAGAAAATTCATCACTTCCAGGAAGTCATTTCTAAAAAAGGCGTAAAAAAGTGCTTTGTTATTACAACCCTTTCCGTTGTTTTGCTCCATCGGAGGCTGGGCAGTAAGAGAAAATTTACGAGACAAACCTGAAGAAGTCGTGAGTCAGCAGAGAGCGGAGGGTAGGCCGGGAGGAAGGGTCGAAGGTCAACAGGCTGGTCTGCAAGGTCATCTTCAGGCTGTCCGACATCTCCTCTGACACTGAACATCAGCAGAATCGACCGTGGGAAAGATAACCGGGGACACTGGATTTCTAATATCCTTTGGGCATGATTCCTTGACTTCCATTAATAGAGGACAGTGATGAATGTGAAGGACAAGCCCCCCAGTACTCACCATAGCCATTCAGAAGGGGAAGAAGCGTCTCCACCATCATGCCGAAGGAGAAACAGTCCCGAGAATGGGCATGTTTATCAGGCAGTGTTTTGAAACCCTCAACCTGTAAAAACAAAGTGCTTTATATATCCTCGCTCTATTCAAGACAAGAGTGTGATGTCAAAGGATAAATGTTAAAGCAGCATGTAGCCTTCTCCTCACCTGTTCCTCTGGAGGAATATAACTGGCATCTCTCACATTCTGGATGCTGCTGAGGAACTAACATGAAGACAAAATCAGAGATACATTTTTTAAGTATCATTCATAAAGCTACTTCATTTAAGATAGTAAGCGATTTATATAAAACGTATTCAAGTGTTTTACAAGAAACAGTAAACAATATGAGAGCCAATATCCCAGCCAGGAAATGTATGGTAACTTAATGAAAGGAGAGGCCACGATGGTACCACGGTGTGTTCCTTCCACCTCTTACCTCGGGGGTTGCCTCAGAGAACTTGCACACGGTCTCCATCCCTCCCAGTTTCCAATGGCCATCATCGCTAACAAACACAGACATCATGCACACGTTGTTGTGGCTTGATTTTCCCTACAAAAACGAGACAAAGAAAAGCAAATTCTTACAATATACTCCTTGATGTGTAACAACGGGGGCAGGATAGGGTAGTGGCTAGGGCAGTGGTTTCCAACCTGTTTTGGCCCGGGACCCCATTTCTAGCACTGGAAGGGTTTCAACTTTTGTGCATCTACTTCCACACATTGTTTTAACTGAAACAACAATCCATTCTCGATAAGGTAGAGCATGGCGAGCGGAGAGTGAGCATTTGTTAGATCCCCCAGCATAATTTAAGTCTGGGAACATTTGGATTTTGCGCAGACAAATGCGATGGCAAAATAAGTACTCGATAAAATCGGTGACCGTCCCCGACAGGCATTACTAACATGATAAGCCGTTAATGGCAACACCATCCAAATGTAACTCTGGTCGGTGCATCGGGAGCAAAGCCAACGGGGATAAACCTAATCAACAACTAACTGACTCTCACTACAGCTCAGATCGATACAAGGAAACCACCAAAGGCTTGGGCGTGTTTCAGGGCTGACGCTATGGGGGGGGGGGGGGGGGGGACACAGACTCCTGTCCCCATCCCAGAAAGAGAGCCCAGTTCTAGTTTACAAGGGGCCAGTACATTCGCGCTCATTAACGTGGACTTTAGTGACACCTTGTGGTTAAATAAGAAGCTGCAACAGGAGACTAAACGTAACCATTGACCATTCGCCCTCTCTAGATTATACTTTTAAGTTAGCTGAAAGGGCCGTAACAATGTGATGTGGTTATTCATTCATAATAATCAGCAATAGTGTATGCCCAAGGATGATGGCTTAATGGTTAGGGCGATTGCTACATTTAAATTACCCCCTTCTAAACAGTACAACTAAACAGCAAGGATATGTTCCAACATTGTGTTACAAGGCTCATAACTTATTGTATAGTCTGAATAATTTGCTACTCCTGACTGGGGCATATGTATGTCATTGCGGTCTGAATTTAAACCTTCAATCTATTAATGTCTTTGCTGACATTGTTAATACGTCTTTTACAACAAGTTCTCTGATGATATTCTGGGTGCAGTCCAACTCCTCCACCGGGAGACCCACCTCCAAAACACAGATGGATATCAAAGACCATTTTTGTGTACAGACAGTGAATCAATTGGGTAACTGGAATTTTTTTTTAAATAGGTAGGTCATTGTAGGAAACAAACACAGACTTGTCAACAGGGCAGTAAACAGCGATCCCAGATGAATGGGAGACACCTCGCAACAACAAGTATCGTCACACAAACCTAACCGTACCAACTAATGCTCCAGAGTGGATTCATTTCCTTCCTCTCATAACTAAGCCTCACACTTCGCCCTCACCCGTTCGTGGAGGAAGACGAGGGCCTGCAGGAGGTCATAGATGCCGGCACAGGTCTCCTCCGGGGACAGGCTGTCCAGCAGCAGCTCCAGGGGCCGCACACGCTCCGTCACCAGGTGTATGGCGCCGTTCTGCACCGAGCAGGACAGGAAGCGCAGCAGACACGGGTGCCTCAGGGTCTTCAGGTGCTGATGGAGAGGAGAGAAAAGGGTCTGAATCATGAGGTTTCTATAGCAGGCTAATAGATAAGTGAATACAGTGCTAACTATATTGACTTCATGGCACCAACATCAAAAAGACAAATGTTTCAGATAACTTCAATTGTCTTCTGTGTTATTGATGCAAACTGTGCTATGTGGTTTGACTCAGATCTGGGTTTGATTCCCCAAATGTCCGCAGCCTGCCTGATGCCAATGTTTAGCAAGATGCCTATCCATCACCTGCAACTTTGAAATCAAATGCATATGCAATAACTGTAGCCTCGGATGATTGCATCTCTTGAATAACTAAACAGCATAATACATCAAAATTACAACTTAAGACATTCAACGATCAGACAAATTGCCATTTAAGATCACAAAAACATCTTGCTGATAAATACACGTCTTCTAGGCCAGATGCGATCAACTCACAATAACTTATAATGGCGTAAACAGACATTGATATCAGGGAACCTTACTTTAGCAGCTTTGTTGACTTTGTCTTCATTTCCCTGCTTGTGAACAAACACAGACGCAGGCTTGCCATCCTGCAGAAGTGCCGAGTGCATGGTGAGCCCAGAGGGCAGAGTGAGGAGAGGTTCCTCCAGAGTGCAACTCCGCACAGCACTGCTCTCTGCGCCCATTGTCGCTCACCCCAGGTTCAAGCTGAAAAGCACGACCGATCAACATATAGCAGTGACAGTTGACGCTGCTCGAGGATTAGTAGAACAGTAACAAATACACACGCCCTGTATAGTACAATGACATGATTTACCTGTTAAAGCTGTATGCAAACTACCTTAGCTCCGAGAAGTTACTAGCTTTAGCTGGCTAACCCTACTACGTTAGCCACCAAGTCATTGCAATGATGGTCAGTCTCTCTTCAGCGGAGGAAATTGCTGTAGATAAGCCACAGTTAATATTTCCAAGAAATCGTCTAATGTGTCAGACGATAGGTTACTATTTCAAACAACATACAGGTGACTGACGGAGCGCAATGCTAACATGGTGCAAAGCCTGATGTGTAGCTGTAAACACAAATTCTTCCGGTCAAACCGACTGCGACTGAACCAAAATCTAGGTGAATGAAGCATTAAAGGAACTTAATACGGTTGACAATAATAGTCACATTACATTTGTTTACATGTTTAGTAATATTATCACTTAATTTCAGTGTAAAATTAATACATTTGCTTATCAATATGCATAACATTCAATGCAATGCAAAATAACAAATGAACCTCCCCATTATGTGGCAATGGTTCGAACCAGGATGGTGCGCGTTAAGTACATTGAGCTGAATTACTTGCTTCGCAACACAAAGATAAGCACACGTACATTAACACACGCACGGATGCGCGCGCGCACACACAAAAAACATATATATATATTTGTGTGTTTTTTAAATAATATAACATAATGTTTTTTTGTGTGTGTGTATATATATAAACATTCATTAATTCATTCATACATACATTGTTACACAATATGACCTGTTGACAGATCATCCTGTTTGTGCTTGAGTGCGTATCAGAATCAGAATCTGATTCTGATTCTGATTCTGATTCTGATCAGAATCAGAAAAGCTTTATTGCCAAGTACGTTTTTTAAACATTCAAGGAATTTGTCTTGGTGATGTAGGTGCACGTCACGTTCTCAGGTTATGGTTATGGTTAGGTAATGTGTCAGCAACCAAATTGTGACTAACTCACAGACACACAGAGAGAGAGAGAGAGAGAGAGAGAGAGAGAGAGAGAGAGAGAGAGAGAGAGAGAGAGAGAGAGAGAGAGAGAGAGAGAGAGAGAGAGAGAGAGAGAGAGAGAGAGAGAGAGAGAGAGAGAGATGAGCTGAGCTGATACTCATTTAGGCTTACATTGAGAAAGACACAAAGTGCAAACATGGACTTGGATGAACTGGGTAAGACGTTTTGTTTTACTTCACATCTGACTTCTAAATACTAAGCAATATATATATATATATATATATATATATATATATAATATATCTTTATACAAATGATACATGTGATGGGCATTTAACTTATTTAACAATGCATTCGTTAAGAATTGATACAAAAATGTACATACATTCCATCATTCCAATTTAAATGAATTGGCACTGCTTTTTATTACTTCACCATGTTGGGATACCTCAGGATTTTCCTTATGAACACTTTCATTTTCACAAAACAAATTTCAGGGCAAGGCAATAACTGAATTACATGTATCTGTACATGTGTATTTTACGGAGCTATAGACTGAGGTTTTGCCTCTAGAAGAACAACACACTTTCTCGTAACTTCCCCTTTGGAAGAATTCAATCACAATATAAGAATATCTACTCAGTTTTTAACATAAGTGACACACGTGATTGTGTAAAGGAGGCAGTGCAATCTTGTATGCAACATTTTGGAACGTTTCACTTCTCTACCATCAACATGTGTCACTTCCTGAGGAAGCAACCTCAACTGCAAAAGCAAGCGATTGCTCATCCGGGCCATTTCACCACAACATTTACCTTAAAAATAATATTTTCAGTGAGAGTGAAAGAGAGAGATTGAGGGATAAAAAAAAAGCATGTATGTGTGGATGCTCATATTCTACGTTCTTTTCGGATTCTAGATTTGCTATTGGAGCAGTTGGCTGTGAATTCAGCTTTTGCTGAAACTGTGCCGCTGAATGCAAGCAGTTCCGACTATGGAGAAGTACAGACATCAATACAAAGTCTCTTAATGATTAAAAATGCAATTTATTGTATAAATATGTATCATGTGATTACCGTCCTGAACTTCACTACATGTGACATGATGTGTCATGATCTCAGAGTGCAGAAGCTGGCGTTTACATGGAGCCTTCCAGTGTGCTTGCAAAAAGCAGAAAACCCTGTGCTTCAAATGTGTACAGGTTGTAACTCTCTAACTGGTTATGCATCTAAACAATAGACTAACCTTTAAAACTCGAGTTTGCTTCTGTTGCTCATTGCAATTAAACCACATTGATTTGGACCTTAATTATGAATATGACTAATTATAGATTTAACATTTATGTGGAAAAATGTCACATGTAATATTAGCAAAAATATTTAGATAGCTGATGAATGAAGACAATTTTGACACTAACATCCCCTTTATTTCTCTCTTTCGCTCTCTCTGCCTCTGCCTCTGCCTCTGCAGTTTCCTGCCATCCCCTGTGGTGGCAGCACCGAGCCCTTACTCCGCCAGTAAAGAGCTGGACTCCATCATGCAGGACCTGCTCAGCGTAGGTCGAGGGATACGAGAAAATACAGCTTGAGTTGATCCAGAAATATTTCCTGAATAAAACGCATGCACGCACAAACACACATACACACATTCACGCCCTTTTTTAAGAGCTCATTTAATAATTATCAACAATTGTTTTCTGTAGTAATAATATAGAGAATATCATTGAATGGTTGTAACTGCTAAACGTTTTGGACACATTACCCCGATTTGACAGAGGAGGGCAGTATTCGCACAGTGTTCAACATGGTTCCTAGAGGCGTACCCTCCGGGAGCCAAAACCCCTCATTCCTCAATGACGGATCTAAAATGTAAATTACATTTAACAGGTCGTTGTGTACTCAACAAATAAAACAAAGAAGATCATTTGTATTCTATTTTCATCAATTAGGTTCCGTCCTCTCCACCTTCAATTCCTCCTCCGCTTTCACAGAAGAAGTCCCTGAAGGGGAAAACGTTAAGTGAAAGGCAGGAGAACAAGGAATCCCCTGCAGGTTCAGACAGGAAGGCCGCAGCGGCCAATCAGAAAGTAGACGCCATCGATGACCTCCTGGGAGGGCTGAGCTCTGACCTGGAGAAAATTGGCGTCCGTACCGTCGCTAAGGGCAACTGCGCTTCCTGTGGCAAGAGCATCCTGGGAAAGGTAACTCGCTTTCTGAAATTTCTGTCTTTGCGCTGCAGCATAAGCATAAGAATAGGTACAAGGTTAGGCTACAGTACAACTACGGTAAATACTTGTATTTGATCAGTACAATAAAATCAGCAGAGAAAGCAGCATAGAAAAAAAATGCTACTTAAAAGCTTTTCATGTGTCTTATAAAATGCTAATTAAAAGCCAAATTGAAGAGACAGGCTTTTGACTGGTGCTTAAAGATGTTTACTGAGTTTATTGAGCTTAAGTGTGGCTGGCTAAGAGGTATGAAAACACGACAGACGGAGGTTCCATATCTCCTTCTAAATCTCTACATGTCCTTTCCCTGACGTTGTTCCAGATCATCAAAGCCCTGGGCGAGGTGTGGCACCCTGAGCACTTTGTGTGTGTGTCATGCAACAAGGAGCTGGGCACCCTAGGGTTCTTCGAGAGAGAAGGACAGCCCTACTGTGGAAAAGACTACCATCGGCTCTTTTCTCCTCGCTGTGGATACTGCAAGGGCCCAATCATGGAGGTTCCTCTACTTATATTGATGCATTTATTTACTAATGAGTTAAAAAGAAACACGATGAACTGATGCCTGATTTCCCAATCATTTGTGGATTTTGGCAGAAAATCCTGACAGCCCTGGACCAGAGTTGGCACCCTGAACACTTTTTCTGTACCCACTGTGGAAACCTGTTTGGGTCGGAAGGTCAGATACCCTGTATATCTACCTTGTGTTATCTGTCTGTCTGTCATCCATCTATCCTGGGTGGAATATATTGGTTAGAATAATAAAAATAATAATTGTATTAAACACTGGTCACATGGTTAACCACAGGTATTACGTTTATAACTTGTGTACACTGTATAATTTCACACTGTACCCTACTGACACAAGAGTCATATTTACATGTGGGCACAGATGGAGGTAATGCAATCACACACTGTGTGTTGCCAGCTGGGCTTTGAGAGCTCTGCTTTGTCTTGGGAAAGCTTCCACAAACTAGGGTGTGGATCATTAACCCACGGTGCAGACATCCAATCAGCCAGCTAACCAATGAGGTTTCTCCTGTTATCCAATAGGCTTCCTGGAGAAGGACGGGAAGCCGTACTGTAGCAGAGACTTCTACCTCCTCTTTGCTCCCAAGTGCTCCGGCTGCAGTGAGCCGGTGAAGGAGAACTACCTGACTGCAGCCAACGGCACCTGGCACCCAGAGTGCTTTGTCTGCGCTGTGAGTCCTTCACCACAGACCACACACACACCCACACCCACACGCACACGCACATATGGTCACGGCATCAAATATGCAAACTGGTACACATGCACACAAATGCACGCACGCATGCACACCCACATACATACATGCACACCCACCCACACACACACATGCATGCATGCACACACAAACACACTCACACACACACACACACACACACACACACACACACACACACACACACACTCTCACACACACACACACACACACGCACACAGACACATACACACACACACACACACACACACACACACACACACACACACACACACAAAACCTGCTCTGGCTCCGGTCCAAGATGGAGGGCAGACTGGGAAATGATAGTCACATGCCTTCTTCATTTGCTTCAAGTTTTGACCACCACCAGGCTAATGAAATCCTGGTGCTCGATGAACAGGCTGTGAAATGTTGCAATTAAAATCAAGAGTGTAGGTATCTTTTACATGAGGTCCACAGGCACGCTTGAATACCCCTTAACACCTGGTCCCAGTTAACTGAATTTGCACTTTTGCTTCCGTTACAACAACACCATTAATGTCGAACATTATTAATATGAACAGGAGTAATAATTAATGAATTAACTTCATTAAAAAAATATCACTTTAGAAATTGATTGGGACAGGAACATTTGTTTAATATATATTATCCTCTTTTGAGGGTTCTATAAAAAAGAACCTGTTTCATAGCTGCTCTCTCTACATCATGACCAGGGGAAGAATAGTCATTAGTGTTTCACTCTCAACTGAAAGGTTCTGGGTTTGATTCCCCATTGACCTCAGTCTACCTCTAGGCATCCTTGAACAAGATGCCCTAACCCCTTACCTGTTCCTTAATGTCATCTGTCTGAACTTACTGTTGGAAATCTCAAGCTGAAGTCAGCGACTCACAGTGACTTCAGTTCCATTTCCAACAGAGACTTACACAGTAGTCTCTCTCTCAGCTGAATGAGTAAATAGCATCTGTTTCTGGTACAGGACTGCCTGAAGCCCTTCTCTGGAGGCAGCTTCATGGAGCTGGAAGGCCGCCCCCTCTGTTCGCTGCACTTCCACTCCCGGCAGGGGATGCTGTGCGGGGGCTGCAGCCAGCCCATCACTGGCCGCTGCATCTCCGCCCTGGGTGGCAAGTTCCACCCCGAGCATTTCATCTGCACCTTCTGCCTGCAGCCGCTCAGCCAGGGACGGTTCAATGAGCATCAGGGAAAGGCCTACTGCTCGCCTTGTTACACCAAGCTCATTGTGTGAGGGACGCGGTTGGATACGTATGCGTGGCCGTTGTCGACTGGATTGAGGCGTTTTGATTGTATTTTGCCCGCCGCTTTATCGCCGTGTGGAAGATTGAATCTAATTTGAATGTTGATTTTTGATTTCATTAGGAACCCAACAGGTTTAACTCTTAGGCTATATATGTTTTTCAAAGGTTGCTTTGCATGAATGGCTTTCTGTTCTATGTGTTGGTGATGTGGAGGTTTACATCACCAGCATGTCAGCATTTCAATGTACTATTAACATGCTAATGCATATTGAATATGTGATCCTTGAGGATAATAAAGCACATGGCTGTAAAACACCAGGAATCGAGTCAAGGACATTCAAGGAATTTTGTCATTTGTCTGCATTAGATTGCTCAAAACAGTGAAATGTAATTAAACATGAATTCACGCCTCACGATCGTATATCCACTATAAACTGTATAGTGGAAGAAAGGAAGAAAGAATAATACAAAAGGGCAGAGTTTTTCCTGTAAGGAAACTCCCATGTTTGTATGATATTCTCTGGTAGGGTTTTAAACTGCCCATTCTCTGACTGTGCTTTGTCAAGAGGCTTGTCGTTACAGTCTGATAGCTTACATTGGCAGGAGTGGACACAGCTCAGGGGTGCCAAGATGGGTTTCCTCTTACCCAGACTGACCATTTGGTCCTTGGCATGCGTTGGGTAAAGACAGACACTCCACACTGGGCTCTTTTATAACAGCTGACGGAAGATTAATCAGCGTACTAAAACAACCAAAGTGGCTTTCCGAGGGAAACTCCTTCCTAGAACGACCACTACACCTACTTGGCTTAGTCAAGACCAGTGTTTTATACAATGAGCACTGAATAAAATGAACTGTGACGAGGTCTTTAAAAAAGAATGGGAATAAGACATTTCCGTTCATCTCGCATGGCGCACACGGTGGAAATGTCTTATTCCCATTCCTTTTTAAAGACCTCGTTTTATCCAGTATTTATTCAATATTTATGGATATACGGCCCATCCATAAACAAGGTGGTGATGGCCTTACTGTAAGTTGTCCACATTTTCAACTCAGATGAGCACCCTTAGTTGGCTTTTGAAAGGCGCTCTTCTTTCACTTTATGGACGTCCACTAAAAAAGCTGCAGGAGGGCATGGAACAAGACATTAATCATTCTGTCGTCACTGCCAAACCAACTCCCTCAGGGACAGTACTGGTGAATACTGCTGCCAAGCAAACCCTTGGAAATGTAGAATTTGGCGTGTTTCACTCAAAATGTAAAAACCAAAGCAAAACAAAGCCGGGTACTTTCGCCATTTTATCCTCTTTAGTATGCGGTCTTCATGGCTTTCTCATGTATTGAATTCTATGGGGGCGATGTTTGCACAGGAGAAAATCTGCATTGAATTGACTTGAATTGTTGGTATCACAGCTGAAATTACAGGTTGTCCTGGAAGTGAACTATTAGATCAGTGTACATTAACTTTCCCCAAAATACTTCATTAACGGAAAACCTGACAATGCATCTTTTTAAACCACAAAAAAAGAACATAACTTATAAGTAGAAAATAAATAAAGGCACTCACATGAAACCCAGAGCTGTTATCGGATAGCTGGATGGATATGGGAGGAAAAGGGGTCTTTGGCACGTAGTAAAAATGAGAAAACATGAACTGTGAGCGGGGGTCTTTTTTAAAGAGGCTGGTCTATAAAGGAGCGACTGTTGAGAGTGAATGGAATGCAACTCAGGTGACATTTAGTGCAGTCACATAGGGTCCAAGTGGCCTGGGAATGAGCAATGTGCACCCACATGGAAGTCAGGGCTTTACAGTGCTGGTGAGGGGTGAGGGGTGAGCATAGATACAGAGCTGGTACTGGGGTTGGGGGAGGTAGGGAGACAAAGGGGGTTATGGGGGGGGGGGGGGGGCATTGGAAAATCGGGGGCATTCACCCCAACATGACACCAACGTCCAGAACTTTATCCCACTCCTCGTCGAAACGGCTGTGGCTTCGTGTGCGCAGACACCCCTAAAAGGGAGCAGAGGGGAAGGGAGGTGGGTTTCTAATCAGAACAAGGTAACCTCGCTAAAGAGGTCACACCCACACTCAGGTTGGCCCGCTCTTGCCCTGTAAAACTAGCAGGTCATATCAGCAGTGAAACCTATAACTGTCAAAGAGCTCTCCTTCCCAGTCTGCTTCATTAATCAGTCCAACTACAACTTGACATGCTCACACACACATAGACACAAGCTGAACGAGTTGCCAGCTGCAGCAAAACCCAGCTACAAATCAGCTCTGACAATTTTAAATTGCACCACTGTGAGGTGCAATAATACTCATACGGATCTGATTACTGTATTACTAAACACAACCATATATTCAGGAATCCAAACAGACTAGTTTGGCCACTATAGGTAACTAGGCTGACTAGTACTACAGTTACTTGGTTGTGAATGTTGAAAAGCGAAATATCATTGGTCCTTGATGGTTGATATTGGATTGCTATCCTTGCGCCGGTCAAACTATGTTGAAACTTGGGATGAGGGATGGGATGAGGGGGAGGATATGAGAAGATGCCCGGACACATTATACATAGAGTATGGTATCTGGTGCAGAAATCCTCAAAAATCAACAGAGTCAGATAATATTGACTTAACAGTTGAATAACAATGTTTGTATCTTTACAAAAGAATTACACATCTCCACTTCAGTTTTATTCATCAAATGGCCTGTTGTACAGATATAAATATGTCCTACGGTTACAGGATGTTCTTACGTATTCACCAAATCGAATTAGCATTTTTTTCCCCAATCTAAAGTACTACTTTCTTAATATATTTATTATTTAATGGATTAGCTTAAAGTCTTGGTCCTGGTAAAGTGATTGTGATTACAATAAATAAATCGGCATTTGGCCCGAAGTAAATATATGAGAGAACATTCACAGTCTCACAGTTGAAAGATATGCAGTGAAGGCAAGGCATGTAAATCAGTTTCTTGCAGACATTAGCCGACTGTTTCTGAACACAAAACATAACTCCATTACCTCACCTACTGTCAAAAAGCCATGGCAGCTAAAATTGTCTCTCAGGCAAGTACAAACCTTTGTAGCCAGCCGTAATACAAAAAAACAAACTATTTTCCACCGCAGAGCTCCAGTTACTATAGTTCTCCTTGTCATTGAGGAAGAACTTAATTCATTTTTAGTTCATCATGAATTAACAACTGGGTTTAGTGTAAAAAAAGAAACTGTAACAGAGAGTTTAGCCAAGTTTAGTGTCAGCGTGTATGTGTATGTCTGTGTCTGAGTACACCGAAATGCTTATAATCACAGCGTAAAAGTAGATGCGTTTCCAACAGGAACAGAGAAGGTACAACATGGACACCTGTGTAATGGCTTCCACACTAGTACCCATACAGAAAGTTGAATCAAGAGGTTGTGATGATGGCGCCGGGCTCTCTGTCCAAGCTGACTTTAGCTCCACTTTGGGTGTGTTTGTTTTGGCACTGAGCTGAACCTGGTTGCAGGTATCACACCTGATTCATGACTGACCGCTATGTCCTCATATAACTTTTTGTTAACATTGGCCTGAGCGTTGAACACTAAGCACAGCTCTTCTATCTCTCTCTCTCTCTCTCTCTCTCTCTCTCTCTCTCTCTCTCTCTCTCTCTCTCTCTCTCTCTCTCTCTCTCTCTCTCTCTCTCTCTCTCTCTCTCTCTCTCTCTCTCTCTCTCTCTCGCCTCTTGCTCTTGCTCTCGCCTCTTGCTCTCTCTCTCTCTTGCTCTCTCTCTTTAACGCACACATGCATGCACACACACATGCACACGCACTTACGCACATGCACAAGCAGGTAAACACACAGACACACCCACGTGCGCACACTGACACACTCACACACACCCACACACACACACACACACACACACACACACACACACACACACACACACACACACACACACACACAGTATGAGTCTTTGACCTAAAAAGTTAACTCCCCCCACACGCACACACACATCAACCAACACAAACCAATAAATGGTATTCTTAGCATTGGTATACACATAAAACAAGAATCTGGCTAAATATTAGTGAAATGTTTGCATGTCGACCAATCCTTTTCAAGTGAGGCCGCAGTCTTTGGTTGAAAGAGAAGAACTGTAGAGGGATTCATGGGAACCATCTCGAAACAACTTGAAAACACTTCCACTTCAATTACTGTGCTCTGTGTCGTCCTCCCTCATCTTCCTCTCATCTACTGCCAAGAGACTTTGCTGGACCAGCATACACCATGCAGAGACAGACAGACTGATAGGCAGGCACGCCAGACAGGCAAGACATAGAGAGCATGAGACCTTAGAAGAAACACAGACGAACATTGAAAGACATCGTGAAATGAGGACCAGTCGAAGACGCAAACGCTGAGAAGGTTTGAGGGAATTTGTAGTGTTCCAGCCATGACCAAACCGGCCCAAATTGGGAGGAAGATTTACAAGTAACAGAGCTTCTTCTGTACACAAGCCTTTCGTGTCAGCATGATTAATGGACTCATCCTCCCCATTCATTTCATAATTTGTGTGTGTGTGTGTGTGTGTGTATTTGTGTGGATGTGTGTGTGTGTGTGTGGGGGGGGGGGGGGGCCTCTGGGTTTTGATCCTGTCCATCCATGATATACATCCAGGGAAGCCTTTCGCTCAATCGGTGGAACCGTTGAAAGTAAAATTGAATTGTTAGTGTGTGTTTTGAATGGCGTGTAATCGTCTAATGACTTGGCTAGCTGCCTGCCCATTCAAGGATGTTGGTTTAGGAGCTGGTCTTAAGGGCTTCTCCGTGTGGTTCAACCGCGGGATGTGGGCCAATCCAACAATGGTCTGTTGGATTGTAGGGTTCTTCGGGTTAGATTTTGGACTTGACTTGAGCGTTCTGTTCTGTACTGTTCTGTTCTGCTTTGACGATGCCTGTGACAGCTACACAAGCCTTCTGTGGGTGGTGGTATTTGTCCCCCCAACCCCTCTGTGAGGTGTGGAATGGGGGGAGGGGGGGGTTAAGTGTCTGAGCCAGGGACCGGGGACTACAGGGGGACCACTTGGGATTTGGTTCCAGGCCAGATTCACTGGCTGTGCAGCGGCCTCAGCACGGATCATTAGGAGATTTACTTTAAGGAGTGATGGTTAGCCACATTACGACCTTGCTGACTGAAACGTGAAGGGCCTCCTGGGTCTAGACAAGCTTGTGGAGTTTCTGCTGAGGTTTTGGAGGTCGGGGGATGGGGGGAGTGGATGAGCGCTGGCTGCTTGATGAATCACAGCCCCTGCAACCAGGAGACCACGGGGCCAACTTCCACTGAAACCCTCCAGCAGACCTGCCATGGAAAACACTGGGAAGCTGGTCAGCAAACAAGCATGCACACACACACACAGACATGGACACACACACACACACACACACGGAGACACACACGCACACACACCCACACACATGCAGACACACACATACAGACATAGAGGCACACTCATACATGGAAACACATACACACACAGACATGGAGGCACAAACACAGTCATGGAGACACACACAGACATGCAGACACACATGCACACACATGGAGGCCCGCACACACGTACATGGAGACACACACACTCTCACACACACACACGCACATACAAACAGGCACACACACAGACATGGAGACACACACACACAAACAGGCACACACAGACATGGAGACACACACACATACTCACAGCCATGGAGCACACACATACAGAAATGGAGGCACACACACACACAGACATGGAGGCACACACACATACATGAAGGCCAACACATACACACAGGCACAGGCACACACATACAGAAATGGAGGCACACACACACACAGACATGGAGGCACACACACATACATGAAGGCCAACATATACACACAGGCACAGGCACACACAATCACACACACGGACACTCATGGACACACACACACACACACACACTCAATCACTCGTAGATACACACACGGATTCACACACAGATATGGAGACACACACATACACGCACGCACGCACGCATGCGGACAAACATACACACATTCATGGATGCACAAACACACACACAATAACTCAGATATACATGGATACCCATACATTCACACAGATACTCTCACAAACACATACATACACATCACAGATACACACTCAACACCAAAGGTAACACACAAAAACACAGAAAGACACACACACACACACACACACACACACATAAACCTTTACCTGGCCCTGGCTGGTTCCCCCGAGCCGTACAGTAATTTCATTAACAGGCAACGTTTTCCTTCCAGCACCTTGGCCTGACAGAACATCCATTTAAATGGTTCTGAGAAGATCCAGTCTGCCTTGCTGAAGGACACATTAGTATACTCCGTCCAAGCCCTTAGGCCTCAGCCGCCATTTTTCTAGTCACAAATCTCTCAGGTCCTTTTCTATGACAAGCCGGCCCCTACTAAACCCATTAATAAGCCATCACAGCCCAAATGAGAGTCCTGCTCTGGAGCTACGGGACAATGATATAATAGGAGTTACTATTTTAGCATTAAAATGATTTAGTGCATCGTAACACTAAACTTTGCATCGCTTTCAGCGTTGAAGATTATTTCCTAAATGTTATAATCCAACCACCCAAATCCTTTCCTTGCAACTAATCTAAAGCCGTTGTACAGTATGCTGTGAGAAAAGTATTATATACACAATTTGAGTGTATACTCAGTGGTAATACATTTAGAAAAATAGGAATGAATCGTCCCGGTATTGAAAGTATACACCAACATAACTGTTTCCTAAGCACTATATCTTTTTATAATCTTTATATATATTATTCAGCTATTTCATCCAAACTGTTGAATTGCAACTAGATTGCTTTAGATTGCTTTGTAAATACAACAGAGTGAAATACAAAGAAATGGAGGAAACGCATGCAGTAGTCGGAGCATGACAAACAACATGGTTTTTGATGGGATGTAGGTTTAATATTGTAATGTGGATACTGCAACATTAGGTTTCATGGCCAACAATCACAGGTAGTAATGATAAGAATGGTTAAAGCGGTCTCAGACATATGCTTGTGAAATATTTTCACAAGCAAAATTCCCATACATACGCTTTACCCACACTGGAAACGTAAAATGTTTTGGAAGTGGAAGAAAAAAAAAGAATTCACTCTCTGATGTCATTATTTGAAAATACCATTATTTCGGTCTTTTTGGACACATCCACAAACAACAAATCAGAGACAAACTCTGGATTCAGTCAATATAGTTTTTTATCAAACTCCTCCCCTCACCACTTCACTGGCCAACGGTTATCTAAAGCTTCTCCACTGTTTTACCAGAAAACGCTGAGGTCTGATTCAGGGGCCTAAATCCGGGCTAGAGCTCAAATTACCTTCTCTTCGCCTCATTTGCATCCAAAACCCGCAGTCTTCAAAACAAGCATGTGGACACAGCCAATGATATGATAATAGCATGAAACGAGAAACACATTTTTAACAGGGAATCTTATCCCTGCAGTGAGCTGAGGCCTTGACACGGAGCGAAGGTTATTCACAAAGTGTTAGAAGAGGAGTCAATGTCAGGGGATGGAACAGGGAGATGGGTGCAAGGAAATGGAGGAAGTAGCAGCAGCAGGAACAACAATAACAGAACAGCCAATAAGAACATCCGCCAACGTCCACCAATAGAGACCCAGCTCAGGGAAAGTCTCTCCCCCCCACCCCATGCTGCGTTATCCAACCACAACAAGCCATCCATCACAATCTACCCCAGGTGATGACAGGAGAACATAAACATGCAGGCTAGAGAGTGTGTCAGAGCGGAGAGGAGAGGAGGCGAGGGGATGTAAATGACAGGAGAAAACAAGGGTAATGGGAGGAGATCCACAAGATAGGGTGGGATAACTGAGGCCTGACAGATGAAGTGATGGAGACTAAACCCAAGAACTAGCCAGACAGCCTGAGCGGCGTATGACTCCGGGACACTCAAAATACAACGTACTCATTCATCAAAGTCGGCTTTATTAGGAAACCCTGAAATACCAGAAAGTAACGCTGCTATTCTCTGGGTCTGTCAGCCTGTTCCTGGGCTTGGATGGGACTGTTAATTCACGATGCTCTGCAATGGGTTCCACCTCAAGTAGCCTCCACTCCGGATCATTAATCAACCCTTCTGTCCCTCTGACTTTCTGCTGCAGTCTCTTCATCCAGCCGTGAGCAGGCTGGTGTGGGGGACGTCCAGGGGTCAAGGGTGGGCTGTAGCATTAGGATTGAGAGGCAACATTGGATGGAGTAGCATTCTAAATGTTGTGGTTGCTGTTGTTGCCCCAAAAACAAACCCCTTTGTCTTTGGTGGCTCTTTTGTGTATTTGACGCCTAAAAACGAGAAAAAAATACAAAGATGGCTTTGAAGAAACGTGTCTTGCTTCTCTCTTGAATGCACATGTTGACCCTCACCAAAGTAGGACAAGTGTGTTAGTCATGATCGCTTTACACACCTAGAGGATGAATGCCAAAGAAAGACACATGCACACACAGACACACACACCAAAGAACACACACGGGTGCCATAACAGCATGGGACCTACAAAACATCCCGGAGCAGTCGCAACAGGGCCCTGAGCAGAATGTTAAGTAAATCTAGAAATGAATGGAGCAACCAGGTCAGCATATTTTGTTTTCTTACTCTCATATGTACGATTACAGTATAAACCTTTACACATGTTCAGACTCAACTGAAGAAGCAGGACAGCATTAACCTTTCCAGCCTTTTCCTTGAAGGGCTGTTTGTGTGTGTGTGTGTGTGTGTGTGTCTGTGTGTGTAAGTGTGTGAGTCTGTGTGTGTGTGTGGTTGTGTGTGTGTGTGTGTGTGTGTATGTGTGTGTGTCTGTATGTGCGTTGTAAGTCGTAAAGGAGGAGCTAAAGGTCATAAATAGTAGTGTATGTGAGTGTAACCCAGTTTTGGCCATAAAGCCCACGTTGTGCAATGTGTTTCATTTTACATGCAAAAACGTTTTTGCATGTGAATGTGTGTGTGTGTGTGTATGTGTGTGTGTGTGTGTTTGTCTGGGTTTGATGGCGATGTGTGCTATTCTGTGTTGGTGTGTGTATGTGAGGTGTAAGTTTGCGCATGTTTGTGCATGTGAGTGTGTGTGGGAATTTGTGCACAAACGTTTGTGTGTGTTTGCGAGTATGTAGGGGTTTGTGTGCGTGTGTGTTCAAGCCTGTGTGTGTGCATGTGTGTGCGTGTGTTTGTGTGTCTGTTGAAGCCTGTGTGTGTTTGTGTGTTCAAGCCTGTGTGTGTGTGATCAAGCCTGTGTGTGTGTATGTGTGTGTGTGTCTGTTTGAATGTGTGCGTGTGTGGTGTGTGTGTGTGTGTGTGTGTGTGTGTGTGTGTGCGAGCGAGCGAGTGTGTGTGTGCAGCAGTGTATAGCGTGTAGAGTGCACTGTGCCTCTTGATGGGCCCTGGGCCTGTTGACAGCTCCTCTGCAGCCTGTCAGGCCTGAGAACAGCTCAATGTGTGAGTGAGGAGTAGCTGTAGGAGCTACGCCCAGGATAAGTGGGGTTGTCTGGAGCTCTCTGTCTCTGTCTCTCACTCTCTCTCTTACTCTCTCTCTCCCCCCCCTCTCTCTCTCTCTCTCTCTGCCTCTTTCTCTCTCTCTCCCCCTCCCTCTCTCCCTCTCTCTTTCTCTCTCTCTCTGGTCCCCCCCGCCTATCCTCAGTTGATTTGTATCGTTTAGTGTCTTTGAATGTGTGTATTTACGTGTGCATTCGAGAGAGAAGGTATTTAGGAATGTCCTCTCCTATGTTCCTGTCAGCCAGCCATGAAGTCAATTGATGGATCAGGCTTCTCTAACTCCTCTCCTCCTGCAGGAAATGTTTACCCGTGATGACACACTTTATCAGGCCTTGACCCCCCCCTCTCCCATGCCCCAACCTCTCCAGAGCCTCTCTGCCTCCCGTCACAACAACAGCTCTCTATCAGCACCTTGGCTCCCTCAGTTGCTTCTTCTCCCTCTGCTTGTTTTTCTTTCTTAATTTGTCCCTCCTTCCTTCCTTCGTTGCTACCTTATATTTTTGCCTCCTTCCTACCTTTTATCCTTCCTTCCATACCTCAATGGATTCTTCCTTCCTTCCCTCCGTTCCCAATACCTTCCTTCAATATTTACTTTCTTCCATCCTTTGTGAAGTCCCTTCCTTCCCTCTATCCTTCCTTCTATATCCATCCTTCCATCTTTCAAAAGATTCCTTCTGTTGTTCCTTTGTGGTGTGTGTTACTTCCTCCCTTACCTACTTCCTTCCTTTCTATCTATCTTCCTTCCTTCATTCTGTCTTTCCTTTTGTGGTGTCCGTTCCTTAATTCCTTCCTTCCCGTTCCTCCTCCTCTCTCCCCAGCCGATGTCTCATGCTGAGTTGGATGCAGTGTGGTGGTTTGACCAAGGCCAGCTGAGTCTGTTGTCGCCCACTTTGATCTACAGAAGGATGGCAAACAGTGATGTCATACCAAACGAATACAGACACAACAACAACAACAACAACAACAAGCTGACAGACATACAGACAGACATACAGATCAAATTCTGAAATACTGTTCCCTGTCTGCTAAAGTGAATAGGGAAGTTGTATTGGAAAAAGTGATCTTCGTATTCTATAATTGCAGCAAACGGACCCATTTCACATCTTTGTTCAAAGACTTAGATCACAAAATACACATTCACAGCACACATAAAGCTCAAACACAACCGCTAGATTCCTAGAAGAGACATTTCCAAAAAACAATTGCAGACTTCAGTGAAAATGAAAATGGAGGCAAATGAAATCTTGTAGGGCTAATTTCACCAGTTGACATTACATATGTGGATAAATTAACTCCAGACTGGGCCTGCGACTACGCATCATCCCATCAAACATAATTACACGCAACATAAGCCACAGCAGTCATTGCACCCTACCAACGCAGCGTGGAAAGCTTTGATTCCGCTCCATAAGAGATGTGCTGGAAGCGCACTAAATAAACCCTGGATAAACAGAGAATAAACACAGTTAGGGTTTCTGCTGCCATCCTAGTGAACTCTGTGTGGCTGGGCCAACAAAGCTCTAGTCTAGGGGCCCCCAGACTGGGAATCTCAGGGGCCGCTCTGTGTAAACTTATAGTACGGGGGAAAAGGGAGGAAGGTAGCGTACGAATAATAATGCAACCCATTGCTAAAGCAGTTTAAACCTTCATGTCTTCAAAATAAGTGTATCCTTTGATGCCGGTAATACGCATAAATCATATGAGAAAATAAAAACTCCCTTGGTGGATAATAATCTTCCTATACCTTCAAGATAATCTTCAAAGAATCCTGTTAGAGCAGATGACCGTCTTCGAGGAAAAAAACACACAAAAGGTCAAGTCCAAATCCTCAAGTCCAAATCCTGATTCAATGTCAATTACAAGAAGGCTTCCACTGATACTTAAAACCACGGAATGCATCCACCATTCACCACAGAGAGAAGCCTTCACTTCAATGGCATGACTTTTTGAGGTGACTCAAGAGTACATACTCATCATCATATATTATTCCTATACACACTAACCCTCAAGTCATCAACTACCTAAAGACACCCGCAGGGATTAGGCCCACACAATAGATGAACTATCCATACTAACGGCACTGTTAGCCATCAAGGATGCTTCCCAGACGGGCTATTTCCCTAATATTATGATATATGTGCATCCATCCATTGTGCTGCGGGTGAGACATGGGCGCCCATGTCACAATAACTGTTGTAATGATGAGTGTGGGAGGAGGCTCTTATTCCTCCATATCCGGTCCTTTTTACCATTCTAATGGGCCACAGGTATATCTGCTTAGCAGCAGGGGAGACGAAGAGCCTTTCTA
Source organism: Lota lota (assembly GCA_026745465.1). NCBI lineage: Eukaryota > Metazoa > Chordata > Actinopteri > Gadiformes > Lotidae > Lota > Lota lota. The sequence continues at coordinate 553,246 of JACYXH010000091.1, read as the reverse complement.
CACGTTCTCCTTTTCTTCCTTTGAGGGGTAAATGGGGTAGAGAGAGAGATAGAGAGAGAGGGAGCTATGAGAGAGGGAGATAGAGGGAGAAAGAGAGAGGCTTGCAGGGGGCTCTAGATATGGATAATACACTTGCTAACACCGCCAATGATCAATGGCAGACAACACAATGCATCATGGGATGAATGTGGCAGCGGGGCCTTTGATGTGAGAGCGCCTCCATCTTCAGAAGACAAACTGAGTATACGCTTTTAGTCTGTGTGGGTGTGTGTGTGCGTGCTTGCATGTGTATGTGTGTGTGCATGTGTGTGTGCATGTGATAGTGTGTGTGTGTGTGTCTGTGCGTGTTTGTGTGTGCCTGTGTTTGTATACTCAAGTTTGGAAATTGAAACAACCCAACGAGTAGTTTGCGTGCGTGTTATGAGCATGTAGATAGACTCAACATCCACGCAAGCATTTTTTCCAACCTCCTTACCGTAAAAAAGAAACAAACTAAACACAAACATGGCCGACCCAGTAGGAAAACACACCTGGCGATAACCTCAATCACCTCCTGGTCCCCCCCCCCCCCCCCCCCTCTCTTTTTCTCCCCACACACATTCCGATCGGCCGGCGAGATAAGATCGATACAGAAATAGACAGATAGCTGTTCTCTGGCTGTGTTCGTACGCCATACGCCACAGGGTATGGACTGAGGGGTAGCAGAGGAAGTCACCAATGAACATTATCACACTGCACATTTCTCTGATAAACCTGCATACGAAAAGGACATGTATGTTCATCATGTTTGTGTTGCTATGGCTTGTGTGAATCTGCTTTTCCAGACACAACAGAGAGCTTTTCCTGATTACACATACACTCAGCCCCCCCCCCCCCCCCCCATATCCCCCAAACACCCCTCTCTTACAACTCTCCATCCTTTCTCCCCCCCAAGAAAAGTAACCACAATATAATTTCATCCATGGCTCAGTCAATATTATTCCTCAGTGTCTTCAAAGCAGACAGGGACGATTTTGGAGCGAGACCACATGAGGCTGGGGCGAGAGAGGGTGAGAGAGGGGTGGGAGTGAGCGAGCGAGAGAGAGAAATACTGGGTGAGAGAGAGAGAGAGCGTGAGGGGGGGAGACAGAGAGAGCTAGAGAGAGAGAGAGAGTAGGAGAGAGAGAGACAGAGAGAGAGACAGAGAGAGAGACAGAGAGAGACAGAGAGAGCTAGAGACAGAGAGTAGGGGAGAGAGAGAGCGAAACAGAGAGACAGAGAGACAGAGAGGGAGAGAGAGAGGGAGAGGGAGAGACAGAGAGGGAGAGAGAGAGACAGAGTGAGAGACAGCGAGAGAGGGAGAGAGAGAGTCAGAGCCGGGCTGACTGGGGTACTGGGCTGCTTGAAGCAACAGACCACTCCTTTAAATCCATCATGCTTTACTCACGTTCTCTTTGAAGCCTCCCTCCTCTCCCCTTAGGATAAAGCATCCCTGCTTGTCCTTATCTTGGTCCTCCTCACAAAAGTGTAAAACTATGTGCACATTACTCATTCTTTTTTCTTTTTCTCTTACCTCGGTAGGCCACTAGGGGTCCCTATGAACATGATAAACGTACCTTTTTTTCAATGATGTACTTCAACCCTCGACCGCCTGCCTTTTTCTCTCCGTCAAGGCCGTGGAGCAAATAAATGAGATGTGTGAGGATGTCTCATGTGGTGAGGTAGTACTACATCTCGTACCAGCAGGAGCGTTTTCATAACACGCTGATAGGAAAAAGCAACTGATCCAAGGACGAGGGAGCTCTGCCTGACAGTTGTTGCTGGGATCTGTGGCTGTGGCCCTTCTGGGGTTATTTCTGCACAATATCAGACAGACAGACAGACAGGCAGATAGACAGACAGACACACAGACAGTGGTGGATCTACAAGGACAAGCAGACATATAATCCCCCCCACACACACACACACACACACACACACACATGCAGACACACACAGTTATGGAAAATGGTCCGCCGTCTATTTGGATCAAAGTCGTCAGGAGGAGAGGGTCATTTTCACTTTTATTCTTCTTCATTTCACACGGCTCAACGTAATGATGGCTGTGGCGTTTCTTTGTTTATTTCCACCCAGATAAAGTATAATTTGGATTTCAATGGAAACCAATTCACAGCCCTTCTCTCTTTTCCATTTCTCCGCGGCCCTCGATATCCTCCTCCCCCCTCTTCCCATTCCTCTCAACCCCCCCCCCCCCCCCCCGATTCCCCCACCTCCCCCAGACATGGTGCATTCTGTAAGTGAGCATTTCTGTGGTCCGCCCAGGAGAACATTCACTTTAAAGCCCTCTTCTTCATCCTGGCTATACGTGCGCTCTGCTGTAGCGTTCTGGCCTCTGTCCAGGAATCTCCCGCAGCTCAGGCAACTCATAACCCCCAACCCCTCCAACCGCCCCCATCTTCTAACGGGGCCAAGAATGTGGAAAAGCTTCAAAGAGAAAGTTCTGGACAAGGTGTGGTTTAAGGCAGGAACCTGGGTCCACAGGTGGCTGCGGTTTGAGGATGAAGACCGCTTCTGGAAATGATACACCTGTCGAGGAGGGGGGGGGGGGGGGGGGGGGGGGGGGGGGGGGGGGGGGGGTGGAGCGAGGCTATAAAAGAAGACCAGTTGGAATAAATAATTAGTGTGGATCAATGTCTGCTGTCATGTAATTTAATAATGAGCCGCATAATTGTGGAAACCTGGAAACATCTGTGGATTCACAGAGGCAGTTGTACAGAATGCGAACACAAAACAGGAGGAGGCCGGTAGGGCTCGCCCCCCTTATTCATACCAGAAGTATGATGATGGTGCCCGGTATTTTTTACAAAAAATAAACCTGAAAACCCCATCGGGTCAAAGGTTAAAGCGAAAGAGAGTGGAAACAGTCCCGCTTTTACAATGTGGATGTGAGTTAAAAGACGAGCTGATCAAAGCCACTCAGCACAAATTGCACTCGCGCTGTTTTCATCTTCTCCTCCCTCGTCTGAACGCTAATGAAGAGAACCGTCGGTGAGTGAGTGACAGGGGCTAGCCGGAGGAGAAATGAGCGAGGAGCGGGAGTGGCAGCGATAAAAGCAGAGAGGAGAGCAGCAGACGGAGGACAAAGAGGGGCCTGTCGGCCCGGGGCCCCTGTGTGTGTGACACTGCCGTCGGCCTATGAGGCAGGGGTGGGGAAGGGGGTGCCGCACCCGTTTGGGTGGAGGGGGGCTACGTGATGAATTGCTCACTACTTGACTCTGTCACACTGACAGCCACTTGGACAACAACCGGGGTCACAGTGAAGCAGTGGAGCCTTCTACACACAAAGGAGTCACTTTCTCTCAACATGATCATTTGTTACAAAACTACAAATCTGTACATCCCACATGCTAGACCAGACCTTAACACTCCTTTGATTGTGCTCAGCCTAGCTTGTAAGTTGCTTGGGAAAAAAAGTGTCTGCTAAATGACCAAATGTAAATGTATAGGCTACTAAATAAAACACATTTTCACAGTTGACTTTACATGGATCTGTTTATAAGTATTAATCATCGTACGGTAGGACTGACATTCAAAGCAAAATAAAACCTAGAATGGTAGGTCTATTAATTAGTGTATTTCTGAATTGTAGGGTTAAGGTCAGAGGGAAACTCGTTGGTACATGTTCAAACGTATATTTAGTCTCCTGCATGCTGAAATGATCACCCCCCCCCCCCCCCCCCCCCCCCTCCTCCAAACCACCAGCGATGTATTTCAATGCCAACCTGCACCGTCTCCCTCCTCTCTCTTCAGGCAGTCGTTCTGAAACCTGCGCTACCCACCCCCTCTACCCCACCACGAACCCACCAACTCCATAAAATCGACGAGTGGAGAGGAGGGTGTGTGTGTGTGTGTGTGTGTGTGTGTGTGTACTCGTTCCACCTCCCTTCAACTCCACTCAACAAGCTACAAAACTTCGGGAGCGCACCGCGGAAAACTCTCTCCCACAAGAGTTGTCTACACTTTGAGTTCCGCCACGGGACAGTGTCAGTGTCAGTCAGGCCACTTTAAAATTGCGCGAGTAGATAAACAAAGACCGTGAAAAAGGCGATGGTGAGGCGGAATGTTTCTCCCGCCGGTCGGCACATGTGAGCGAAGATCCACGGCGGGGTTCCGTTTGTCTCAAAAGTCGGACGGACACAGCGCAGTGAAGGAGAGGAGATCGATAGGAAGTGTAGAGGAGTAACTGTCATCACAAGAAGTGTCCTCCTCACTGCGGACGGGATGATGAGGCTCTGTGTGCCGGGATTTCGCTTGTTCCTCTGGAGCGCTCTTCTGCACTCGGTGGCTCCCCGAGGTACGCGCGACAGACCGCGGCAGTGTGACCCACCGCAGTCGGTGAGTTGTCCATGATGTGGTCGACTTCATGTTACATGTGGGGCATTTGATACTGTTTTATGTAATATAATATACTGGTCTAAACGCACTAAGTTAACGTTTATTATTTTTTAGCATATAAGCGATGAAGTTGAACGGGTTAATAATTACAGCACATTTTAATGCTTTGTAATAAAATAGTTGTTCATTATTATTCATGTCATAATAATAATAATAATAGCTATACTTATTATTATTATTCTTTCATTATTATAATTATTATTAATACAATAATAAGAATTGTTATTAATAAATACAGAAATAAAATAATGTATACATAATTAATAATGACACATTGACACAATGAAACATAACTTAAGTTTCAACCAATGGTAGCCAATTGTGGTTTAATTGGTCAACTAGTACGCGTGCCAACTCTACGGCTGTTTATGTGACAACAGAAACTGGTGAACACAACAAGTGAGTGGACTCAATGACGCCTGCATGTGTGGAAATGTCCCTAACCAATCAGACGTGATTGCATTTCACACATTCAGACACAGTTCATCAAATTCACTCATATAAAATTATTTGCGTCATCGACGTGTTTAAATTTACCCTGAGATCAACAAATGATTGCTGACGCGTTGGAGTTCACTTCATCTAACTCATCTCTAATCTCAACCAGACCGCTGGAGCTGTCGCAGCCTGCTGCCGTCTGTCTTCTGAGAGTTACAATTTATAATCGATGAAGGAGATGAAAAGAATCGTGATTAGAATCATGACTGCATACCCACACACAGACACACACACACACATGGACACACGCACACGCACACGCACACGTACACGCACTGCGTCTATCACGCACCGCCTGGCTACATTTCTGTTCCACATCAACAGAATAAAAACGTAGATTATAAAATTACAATAAAACGTGTTGCATATTTAACCTAAACACGCAGGCGCTCATTGGGGAGTAATTATGGATCATAGGTTTTTGTTTCATTAGGCCTACGACTGAGTGCGGCGGGGTTATGCAACTGTTGTCACACATCGGATGAAGGTCTTCATGCTCCTACACTCCGTGCGATTTGTAATGCGTCAGAATAGCGCGTTCTGTTTTGTGTTAAAAGTAATTACTCCCATAAAAGGGAGTCATTCGTGTTCAGGCTCTCTCCAGTTTGGTAGTGAAGAATTCCACGAGTCCATTGCCCAGGGAGACTGCCTCGCTCTCCCCTTAAGGTTTGAGTTAAATCAGAGACTCAATGGACAAATCCTCCTAGTTTTTATATGCAGGCATTCAGGCCTAATGCACACACTGACCCTTTCCAGAAATATATCTATAGGAAAAATATTAATGTGTGTGTGACCTCAAAATATTGTATGCTGCAATTGTATTCTACTAAACTACTACCGGTCTGAGTGAATATCTAGTAAGATTTTTTTGGGATAGGCCTATGAAAAAAAATAGGCTCGTGTAAAATGACTGTGCCGCTGTGTATTTTGCCATTAAAACAGTCTGCAATCATTGTTATTGCAAAAGCATGATGATAGAGAAAATACCACGCTCGTCTTTAATGAAAACAAATCTAAATGATGTTCATGGACGTTTCTCGATGATTGATGTTGGCCCTTCAGTCGCAGTTTATTTATGTATTTAACAATATTAATAAAATGCCATTATGCTGTAATTCATACTATAATTCATAGATACAAAAAATAAATAGACAATCAGAAGTTACAATAACACAAATCAGCATTTAATCAAATGCTTTTAATTTGAATGAAAATATTTGTCACTTATTCAATTAAAAATAACATACTTTTCAACTCCAAATAAACAATCAAAATGACAACATATTTTATTTATGTGTCATAAATCTGTCAAGGTAAAAGTATGTTTGCCAAACTCTGTCGAAAACTCAGTCTCCCAAACCATGAATACTGCTGTGTTCAGAGCGAGGCCCAGTTACTCTCAGTGTTTGACTTTATGAGCTCCGGTCCAGCAGGAGCCTTAGAAATCCCTCTCAGGCTAGCAACGGCTTTGTCAACCCGAGGTATGCTCCATTACAATGCCTTATAGACTGTTTAAAGTCCATAAGGCATCGCTATAAACCCCCTGCCTTCAACACAGCAGCACACTACTCAAAGCACAGAACAGAACACATTCCTTCCTTACCCACCATATGAGAAACTGTACCACTTGAGTTCCAAAATGAATGAATCGAACGCGATCCCTCCTGTTGGCGATCTTACCCATCCCCCCTCTAATCCACCGCCGTTCTCCCCTCCTTTCCGCCATCGCAGCAAGGCGACATGAACTCCTTCCTGTGGACGGTGACGCGCCCGCCTCCCCTCCCGCCCTCCTACCTGTTCGGCACCATCCACGTGCCCTACACCCGCGTCTGGGACTTCATCCCGGACGCGTCCAAGCGGGCCTTCCGGGGCAGCCCCAACGTCTACTTTGAGCTGGACCTGACGGACCCGCTGACCATCTCCAAGCTCACCAGCTGCCAGCTGCTGCCCCACGGGGGGAGCCTCCAGACCCTGCTGCCCCGGGACCTGTACCGCCGCCTCAAGAGGCACCTGGACTACGTCAAGCACATGATGCCCTCCTGGATGACGGCCGACCAGCGCGGCCGCGGCCTCTACGCCGACTACCTGTTCAACGCCATCGCCGGGAACTGGGAGCGCAAGAGGCCCGTGTGGGTGATGCTGATGGTCAACTCGCTGACCGAGTGGGACGTGCGCTCGCGGGGCACGCCGGTGCTGGACCTGTACCTGGCCCAGGAGGCGGAGAGGATGGGGAAGAGGACCGGCGCCGTGGAGAGGGTGGAGGAGCAGTGTCACCCCCTCAACGGACTCAACTTCTCTCAGGTAGGGGGGGACACAGTGCATGATGGCGCGTAATCCGTTCTTAAGGCCCAATGTCAGTGGATTGTTCACTACATACATTGGCATTGCAGAAAAGGTCAAAGTCCAAATATAATAAACTCAACCCTGATCAAATAAATGTGGTGTGTCTATATAAGCCATATTTTGTCCACAGTCTACATTCAAAACCTTGCCTTTCATCCGTTTTTCGACAGAACCAAAACAGTTTGTCTGATTCCATATTTTGGGACCTTTAAACAATAGCAACCTCATAGTTCATAGAGTTATGCAGAAAATATTGAAGAAAGGAGAATGGCTGTGGTGGGTGTGTGTGTGTAAGTGGGCGTGTGTGCCTGTATGTGTGTCTGTGCGTGTGTGTGTGTGTGTGTGTGTGTGTGTGTGTGTGCATTTGTGTGTGTGTCTGTCTTCGCAGACAGATGGAGAGAGCTGTATCCTTTGATAGAAACCTACAGGGACTGTAGAGACAATGGCAGGCGAACGCGGATTAAAATCTGTCGGCTACAGACAGTTTTAGGGTTATAGATGTCCCTCTACCTCACTAAGCAAACAGCCACAACAGCTGAATGTGCGGAGAGGTTGTCAGGGCAGGCCGTATACATGCAGAATGGATGAGAGAAGGTGAGAAGTGCGGAGCGCGTTCTCTTTCATTAAAGCAGACTGCCTGACATGGGTTCTCCTTCTATAGCATTGGAGTCTCAAGGGCCAGTGTTATTCTGGATTGTTCTTATTACAAGTGTACGTTAGCAAACAGCACGTATGCCTTACTATCCAATGTTGTTCTAAAACACTTTAAAAAAGTAACCCTAACGCTTTGGTCACCAGACAATTGTAGTACAGTTCTGGAATGAGTCTTGACCATAAAGTTCCAGTCCCCTTGACAAAGATGCTTTAGCCTAAAGGTGAGGAGTTGGGAGTGATACGTTTGACTGATCAAAGCTATGGGACAGTTTTGTGACTTGTTCTCATGTGCTGTTGGAGCACACAGTGGAGACAAGGGAAGTCTTGGGTAAGGACCCAACGGTTGGCCGTACCTTTGGCTACGAGAAGAGGAAAAGCTTTGTTTCTTTTGGCTGTTTCATATGGGGATGTCCAGGAAAGAGGAAAACTCCACCTGCTTGTCATTTAACTGAAGAAATAACATACAAATCTGGGAAATATGACTCAGACAGCTTCGATTTCTCACCGGGCCTCAGTGAGTCCAGGTCTGTTTAAAGAATGGCCAGAGATTGAGGACTTGTGGGGGTCACCTCGCTGGAAACAATTTTTTCCAAACCTGGGAGGTCCTTGAAATTTTTTTGATGCGCTATTACAGAACAGGAAATACGTGAGCCCCTTTATTCAGCCAGTGATGTGATCGGTAATCAAAGAATATGCATGCGTGTGTGTGTGTGATTGTGTGTGTGTGTGTGTGTGTTTGTGCTTCTTGGGCGATCGTCATATCTGTGTCTGAGTGTGTGTGTAAAAGATTTACGGATGTCATCGACTCTTCACATATGCATAACATGCACGCCACACACAAAGGCATATGGACGGCTCAGCAAACCCGAATCAGCGTACGTTAGCGGCAGTGAGCAAAGAGCTAGGGAATCATGGTAAGAGATCCATGTGACACTCCAGCAGGCGGCCAGGGCTAAATCGAGAGGAAGAAACAGCTTCTCCCCTTTCATCAGCACCTTCTAACTACACTGTCAAATCCCTACCGCCTGCCCCTGGAAATAAGGGCAGTGTGTGTCCACACACAAGTGTGGACACACACTTGCACGCACACATGCATGCACACATGCACGAAAGCAAGCAGGCACACATAAGCACACAGACATGCACTGTACCTCTCAATTTAGTTAATAGCCCAGGTGTGAGATGTAATGTATATTATTGTTGGGTTTGTCCAGTGCACTTGTCATTTACAGTACGTTCCTCGTCTTATTGTTCGTCTTATTAAGTTGTGAAGAAAATGCTTACACAAATCGTAAGTGTAAATGTGACCTGTATTTTTAACCGCCACAGCGGTTGCCATTACCAAATGAACACAGTTTTAAGTTACACTGCAACAGGTTCTAAGCTACTATATACAGTGTCAAGCCTACCAAATGCTGTGGTTCTCTGACATCAATCACTAGACAGACCTGAAATCTTTTCTCAAGGAGAAATGTCCTCAAATTGACTTAAGTAGATAAAACGAATATTTTCACAACGGCAGTCATTGGTATTGCGTACAGATCATATGGGAATGTAGAAAAGTGGATACTAAATTATTCCGGTTCCACCTTCATAGGGTATGAGAACCAGGTTCCGAGGTTCTCATTTCTGAGGCCGTGGGGAGAGCCGATTCAGAGCTGAAGCGAAGCTGACATGGAAACCATTATTCTCAATTATGATAATTTGCGATATAATCTGAACGCTATGGTTGATTGGATCCCTCTATGCTTGATTACAACTGCGATGCGGTCAGTTACACAGGATGGGACAAGACACTGTGTCAAAAAAGACAAACATGGAGAGAGAAATGACGTGGGGAGAGAGAGGGCAGGGGAACACAGCTCCACTGGGGAATGGAAGAGCAGAGAACCCCAGGAAGCAGCAGGATTGATGTGCATCATGTCAGTGTTAGGTCTAATCTGAAACATGAGCACCACTTACAGGGAGTTCCCAGGTTGGAACATCTCCCAAATCTTGCCGGGGCCGTGCACATTATTTGTTCCCAATAAAAGTAGCTGCTCACAATATCCTGTAAAATACACAGAGGGGTTTTCAGAAACATGAATGGTGATTCATCTTCTGCCATGTTTTATTTTATTATATAAAAAAAATGTTTCAGTGTTTTTTGGTTCTTTCATAACCACCTGGTTCGTATAGGTGCCAGGTGAAGGAGTACTATACAGTACAGAGAGGTTCTGGAGAGGCAACACCACCACGCTCTCACAGAGTGCAGACAGCTGGCGTCATGGTTACGCCATCGCCAGCAGTGCCGCGACCCAACAGGAAGTCATTTTTCTCTATTTTTTTGGTGAGCAGCAGTTAAACCGATATGCATTCATATTAATGCAGTGATGCTGCAATTGTTGTAATAAGGTTACAATGTGCATGTGTTTAGGTGTGTGTGTATATATGTGTGAGTGTGAGTGTGTGTAGGTGTGTGTGTGTGTGTGTTTAGGTGTGTAGGTGTGTGTGTGTGTGTGTGTGTCTGTGAGTGTGTGTGTGTGTGTGAGTGTGTGTGTGTGTGTGTGTGTGTGTGTGTGTGTGTGTGTGTGTGTAGCAGTAGGTATAGTCGAGAAAGACCGTTGGAAAGAATAAGAATAATCAAAGAGAGGGTAGAGAGAGAGGAACGTGAACGCGGTGAGACGAGGTGTACTGTACCAGGCACTAAGAGCTTGGCAAGGAGCCTGTCCTTGGACAGAGTCCCTGAGGCCCGCCAGGAGTTACGAGGAGTCTTTGTAGGAGCAGAGTGAGAGTTAAGGTAAGGGTGGGTGGAAAGAAACTCAGCGCCCGTGGCACCGGTGCCTGGTTCTCTTCCAGCGGCGATGGGAGGCGACAGCTGGGTGGGCCAGTCTCTACCTACTGCTCTCTCTGGAAACGCTGGGAGGAGAACGGCAGGGAGGAAACCAGAGGCCAGCTAGAGGCTTCAGGTCGTAAAGCCGTTGCTCCGGAGGGGTCGATAATCCGTTCATAGTGTTCAATCAGGTCCTCAGCAGGTTTTCTCTGCAAGCATTTGGGTTTGGTTGTGCACAAGGGGTTAATTTCCCATAAGGCACTTATTCATCTCCAGAAATACGCCTTTTGTTTAGATGGATGGATGATGAAAGCGTCTAGCAGATGTTCTATAAAGCCCTATTGTACTTTTGAGGAGCAACAGAAGGGGACTCCTTGCCAGCAGGGCCTCTCCAAGAACACAAATACCTATATTTATTTTTTCTGGGTCGCATTGCTGTCGGAGGCTACTGGCCTGTGTCGGGGAGAGATTACATCATTTTGGTGGCGCCGGTCTCCTTGGCAAGGGTCAAGGGTCACGGTAGGTGGTGGTGAAGCCAAAGAGCGGCAGAGCGGTTAGGAGACTGGCAGTCTGAAGGGCGTAGCCGGGGTCAGTCTGGGCACTGCCCACGAGGCAGGCCAACAGCCAATCAGCGAGGGCCTAGGGTCTTATCCAATCAAAAATCCGGCCTGTTGTTTCTTCGGACAAGGGGCTATTTTCATTTAGCTGTGACCTGTTCTAAACCGAATGGTACAATAATAGAGACAGAACAAAGGATAAATAGTGGGAAAGTAACAAGGAAAGGAAGACCAAAAGAGAAAAAAACATATAATGAAAAAAGCAAAGGAAAGGAAAAAGAAAGATAGACAGACAGGCAGACATAAAGAAAGAAAGTCCCAGCACTTTCCTAGTGAAGATGTTAGGTTTTCCAAGTCTGCTGACATCGCACGCAAGTCTCACACATACTGTGGTTAGAGCGGGGAATTTATACTTTATTCATGGTTAGGTGCAGGTGATACAGCTAGGATATCATATAACAGTTTATTTTAGTCATCAAAATGATGTCATGCGATTCTCTTGATATAAATATGAAAATAAGCACATGGCCGCCAGATAGCCACTAATTTAAGGATGTCTGGAGTCAACATACTGCATTTTTATTTTAGCCAAGGTATAATACTCACAGATACTCTGTCTCTTTCTGCAGGCAGATACTCAGATTTCTATTTGATCTTCTCTCTAAAATACATTACAATTGTATAACATGGTATTTCGTTTCTACAATGAATACTATAATTCAATAGTCACAGTGACGTGATGATTGAACGGTAATCCTTAAATAACAATCAGTGTTGTTCTGCTCTTTCTCCTGAACATTCATCAAGGGATCAAGTAAATTATAAAGTAAAATAATCTAACAAAATAAAGTACAGATGCCGGGAAAACGGCAGAGAGAACTTTAGTTTTGTTCTGCTTTAATGCATATTTACAGTTCTTGGAGAGAATATGATATTGCAATAACAAAAAATATATAAGTAATGCATTTAAGCTGTCTCACTGCTTGGGTTTGAGAGGGAAGCCACAAAGATCAAATTATTTCAAAATAAGACTCTCATGTGTCATATCAAATCAAGAACGAAACACCGTTTTTTCTAAGTGCAGTATGTATTTACCTAAACAAGGCATTTGTAAAAAAGGGGAGCGGAATTAAGTGATTTACCCATAGTCAAATATTTACATTCCATGGTGGGTGTAGCATGTGGGTTTGGGGCGATGTGTTGGCTGCCAGGGAGGCTGAGCATGGAAAACAACGGTGAAGTACATCTGTCCCTCCAGCTTTATGAATCTCTCCTCCACCACTACTTGACTCTCTACCTCCACCTTTATGTGTTGCTCCCTCCAAGGCCTGATGCTCCCTTTGTTCCACTGTAAACCCGTTGCTCCTCCATGCACGTGCTCACACACTCATGGTCCCCCCCATGCAAAGAAACGACAATAGCACACACACACACAATTTGACCCAACATGCACGGACAATGATTGCAAACAAACACAAGCAGATGGACACACTCTCACAGACACTTAAACACACATACACACACACTCAAACACAGACAGCCCCCCCCCCCCACGCAAACACACACACACACACAAACTGGAAGGGCAAAAAAGGTGGGGAAGTGGGCGTGGCCAATAAGGAGAAAGAGAGAGAGAGAGAGAGAGACAGACAGACAACACGAGAGAGAGAGAGAGAGAGACAGACAGCACGAGAGAGAGAGAGATTACATTTTTATGTGTGCTGGGATGTGAATCCTCTCCCTCTGAGTGTGACATCAGAGGGTGATTCACATCCAGGCTGTAATTAACCTGCGCAAATATGTGGAAATCTCTATCAGCAGGGATCTGCTGAGCGGCGGGTCCGCAGGCAGACAGCAGGCCTACTGCGGCTGCTGCTGCACTAATGACTTAATAGGCCTCTTTAATGACCAAACAGCCCGCTGCCATCCAGAAACACTTAGACAATTATGCACTGGCCAGGGCCCACTGCAGACGAACTGCAGGATCACTCAGGGGAGGAGAGGGAGGGAGGGAGGGAGCGATGGGTTGTTAGTGTATGTGGGGGAATGTGTGTGTATGTGTGACAGTGAGTGTGTGTGGGGCTTGGTGTGTGTGTGTGTGTGTGTATTATCGTGTGTGTGTTTGTCAGTTCTCGAGGGGTTGTATGAGGATATGTGTGTGTGTGCAGGGGTTTTCCGTGAGTGTTTGTGGGGTGGTGGTGTGCGTGTGTGTATGAGTGTGTGTGTGTGTGTGTAGGATTGTGGGGGGGTATATAAGGGTATGTGTGTGTGTGCAGGGATTTGCGTGAGCGTGTATGGGCTGGGGGTGTGCATGTGTGTGTGTGAGTTAGTTGAATATGTGTGTGTTACAACTGCGTGGTTTCAGAAGGCAGATGCTCTCTGACCGGGGACAGGAGAGGGTTTTCATTCCGTGGACGCTGGGTGTTTTATTTGATGCGGCTGCAGTCTGTCCGCTGCATATTAAACCCTTTACAATTGTCCCACATCACACACCATCCAACAATGACACCACTCTCTATGACCTTTTTCCCTTTTCCCATGAAGAGCGCATGGCTCCCTCCTGCTCCACCATGGGCCTGTTTCTTAGTCTCCTTTGTGGATCCGCAGCGGTATGTGTGTGAAGGTGGAGCTCCTGGGACAACCTGGGTAATGACTCCACCACATTGTCACGCAGCTCCACTCGCCATGATGAGACGGTAAATGAGCAGGGCAGCTTTCAGTGCACTTTCATACCGAAGCACGTCCCATGCCAAAACCATCGTTTGTCTGTCTCCCCCCTTGCGTTCCCTTGCTCTCTCGCCCACCTCTCCCCTCTGGGCGGGGCGATGCTGGAGGGATTGTTCGGTTCAGCCTTGCTGATTGCTGGGGATCGTTCACCGGTTGATTGTCCTCCTGGATACTTCACTTTTAATAAAATGTGGAGACATGCACACACATAGACACACACACATAGACACACACATATAGACACTCACACGCACGCATGCACACACACACACACACACACACACACACACACACACACACACACACATGTACACACAGTCAGACCCTATATTTTATCAAGCCTAAAATATCTGTAGGGCGATATAGTTTGAAGAACCATGTATTGTGTATGTGTTCAACAAGTGGAGATCAAAGTGACTGCTAGTGGTTGTTCCTGCAGCAGTGTCTCCAGGTACATCCCGGGAAGGATGACATTTACTCCAGGGTGTAGCTCCGGGGACGGGTGGGGTTAACTCGAGGGCGTAGCTCCAGGGAGGGGTGGAGTTATCTCCAGGGTGTCTACAGGCTATTGGCTGATTGATCACAGACAGGAATGTGACTGACTGGGTTCCTCACAAACCCACTTGCGCCCTCTGGAATGTTGTTTGTCTGTTGGGATGTCAGCTTGTATTCAACCAGTTTACCCCACAGATGTCCATTCAACATGTTAGATAGGAGACCAGAAACTAGGAGCAAACAGCAGGCTTTGATTCCTCTATTTTTATTCTGTTCCGTTTATTCTGTTCCGTAATCAGATGCTTATTATAAATTATAATTATTATAAAATTATTTTAAAATAAATACAGTAGTTTTTTGTATTGTAAATTAAATCTTAATATGTAGATTATTTGTGTGCTTTTCAAATCAAAGCCAACTCTAGAAAACAAGTTATCAAGGTGATTTTGCGGAATCTGATATATAAATGCATTATTTAAAACGTAATCTCCAAGTTTCTGTGTTGAATTGTAATCAGATGTGATGGTGTGGTAGTCTGTGGTTCTGTTTGGTAATATATGGAAACATGTGGTGACCACTTATTGGCTGGTGCAGTATCCACATGGTTTTGGTATGCTATAGCTGAGATTACGATACTAACATAAATAATATGGAGACCATTAGCATCACCAATCAGATAAGTGCATATTATGTGCTCTGTGTTGCCATGCACTCCTATTTGAAGAGCAGGTTGAACTAAACACAGTCAGCATGCTGTGGCATTCCTCTTCTCATGGTGTCTTGAGATGAACTCAGTGGACTGGCGTGTCTGTGACATCGACATCATCTGATAGTTCACCCCTTCCATCGCTCTCCCTCTCTCCCTCCTCTCCCCCTCTATTTCTCTCCCCCTCTCTCTTTCGATCTCTCTCTCTCTCACACACACATACTCTGTCTCTATCTCTGTCTCTGTCTCTGTCTCTGTCTCTTTTTCTCTCTCTCGCTCACACACATATGCAGAACACACAAATATTTATGATGATATACTATGCATGTTTGTATATCCTTGTGCATGTGTGTGTGAGTGTCAGTCGTGACTGGGCCTGCTAAGGCTTAGGACCACATTAGTGGAGCCCTTTCATTGAACCCTGCTTTGATGAGACCCATGCGTCTTCCACTCCCCCCTCCCCCCCACCATCCCTGCCCTCCCCTCCTTATATTTTGTCCATTCCCCTGTTATACAGAGCTCGGTGTAGCACTTCAACTCCACTCACACCCCCCCCACCCCAATTTCCCTCCACCCCATCCCACACACCCCCGATTGGTCCTCACACCGTTCTTTACCCCCTGCCCCAAACAGTAACCAGATAACCTCTCATTCTCATTGACATCCCTGTTGAATTCTTTCTTCCCCCACAAAGACAACCCTTTCTTTTATTCTAAAGAGTTCAACTTTCCGCGACCCCCTGTTTATTCCTGTTCTTTCTCAACTGTTACCCCGCTTTCCATATGGCTCATATTTTACACACATTTCACCTCAAAAGATCTGCTCGTCCATAGCCTGTGGTGTGCTCATCATGTGTAGTTTGCTGTGATATGACCATCGGTGAAACTGGGTTTCTCATCCACCCTGCTGCACATAGAGTAATGAGGGTGTTTTTACAGCGCTGGCCTTCTCAACAGCGTCTTACAGGCAGGCAGTGACCTCATCAGCCTGTTCCATATCTGATTATGTGGACCCCTCCCAAGTCGAGGTGCAGATGTGCACCAGGTGAGCCCCGTGAGTGCAGAGTTCCTGCATGACTTTACTCCTGCCTAGCTGCAGCCGGTTCTGCTGGACCTTTCTCCGGGCGCCGGCTCGTAAACCTGCAGTTGTTCCGCTACGGTTGCTAAAGGCGCTTCCATTAAAGGTCTGACGGTCTTTTTGGGAGGTTTGTGGTTCGCTTCCCTTTGCTCCACTGGCTTAGCAAAAAGGGGAGCCCAGTAGAACTGAAAAGGCCCAGCATTCCAACCCCCAGGGCGTGTTTCACGACCAGGCCCAGCGAGAGTCCCCACATCCCCGGTCTAGCTGCCATGTGAAAACGGCCAAGGGTTGAGGGTTCCTGAAACGTGGACCCCAGCTCATAAACTTTACGAGTGCGCACATAAATCCCTTCGTTCCTCCGCTCTCTCCCCACTCTTGAAATAGGGCGATTTGATGTGACATCTCTGCACCTTGCTCTTTCTCACCGTAGAGGAGGGCTGACTATGAGACTGTGATGGACCCCATAACAGGCGTATGGAACAAAACAACGCTAACATGGAGAGAGAATGCCGGTTAAGGTGCCAAAGATAGGGAAGTTAATAAAGTGAAATATCTCCCTATATTAATATGCTTGTGTGTTAACATGCATAGGCGATTGTGTATATTATGTGTGTATTATGTATTAATGTGTGTGAGTGTGATGCTTTGTTGGGCTACTTTTCAAATACCATGCCAAGGTCAAAGGATTAATGCAGCAGTGTTGTCAGGAGGATTAAAACTAGAACCCAAAACAAGTCGCACCCTTAATTGGCACAAGGGTTAATGCTCCCTCCGGGCCCCCCATCAAAGACTTTCACTTTTATTAAACCCACTTCCCTCCCCACTCCTTAGAGCCGTCCCTCTTTTCCCCCCTGGTGTTAATCTCTGTGTATGCAATGCCTTTTTAGCCCAACACAGCCATGCAATGTACGTCGGGGCTTTCGCCAATTTGCAGCATTCAGACCCCTGGTTCACCTTTTCAGCTCTTGTTCCCAGCGCTGGGCTCTGAGCCGGATTGTCGTCTGAGAGAGCATGTTACCCTGTGCCCCTGTCCTCTGGGTGACCCCTGTCCTATTCCTCCATCCACCCCCCCACCCCTTCCTCCCACCTGCAGACACTATAGCAGCGCACACCTTGACTAAAACCTTCGCTGCAGTGAGCTGTCAGAGAGGCCTGCTGTGTCAGATAGGTAGAACGAAGTCTTAGCTTGTTCTCTGTGCTCATGAACGCATGGCTGATGATTTGAGTGGAAATACCAAATCAGGTTGATGGGTTTAGGTCATGTTTGGTGAGACATTGCTCACAAATAGGTGTTTATGACATGAGCTTTCTATGCTCATGTCATAAGCTTTGACACTAAACATTTCCTAAACTATTTCCTATACATTCTGAGTCTCAACACCATTTTTCATCTTCTTCTTCTTTCTTCTTCTTCTCCTTTTTTCATCTTCTTCTTCTCTATAATTACATTGAGAGGGAAAAGGGCGAGAGATTACAGCGAGACGAGACATACAGGGCTCTGTTGTATTTAGCCTGTCCTGTCATCTGCCGGTGGACAGAGAGACTGAATTCCAACTATTGGCTGCCCTGCTGTTGACATGTGACCAGGTCAATCCCCCAACACTCAGACAGAGAGAGAGAGAGAGAGAGAGAGAGAGAGAGAGAGAGAGAGAGAGAGAGAGAGAGAGAGAGAGAGAGAGAGAGAGAGAGAGAGAGAGAGAGAGAGAGAGAGAGAGAGAGAGAGAGAGAGAGAGAGAGAGAGAATGAATGAATGAATGAAAGTGGAACAGAGGGGGGAGGAGGGATTATAAGAAACAGGTTGACCGAGGAGACAGAAGCACACGAGGAGATGGAGGAAAGAGGGGAAATGAGAAGTTGGTGATTTTGGCCAATATCGAGAGAAAGAAACACAAAACTTTCAATAACACAGGAAACACTTTCACTTTTGCCACTCAGCAGCATTCCCCGTGCCAATAGAATAATAATAATCAACCAGGAGACAACCATGAAAGGTCTCTTTCTCCTTCTTCTTCTTCTGCTCCTTTTCAGAGGGGGTTTTGAAGGGGAGGGTGAAGGTTGTTTCTTCCCCGTCGTCTCACTCATCTCGCTCAATTTCACCCGTCATTCATCAGAACAGTTTTTCCAGCCCACTTCCTCCACCTTTCCCAGGACGTGCTCCTCGCCTTAGCGTTCCCGGGGAACAGCGTAATATCAAACATATGGCCGTGTTTGCGGAGGGTAAATGAGAGGAGAAATCACATATTCTAGGTGGGGGGTGTTGTGTGTGTGTGTGTGTGTGTGTGTGTGTGTGTGGGGGGGGGGGGGTCCAGCTGCTGAGAATGTGGTCCCCTGATGGTGGGCACTGTGTGTGTGTGTCGGGGGGGAGGCTAAATGATGAGCAGCTGTAATGACAAGCATAATAAGAAGCCAAGAAGGAGGCGAGGGTCCATGGAAGATGGGTTGGAGACGTAAATGGAGTGGAGGAGACGGGAGGAAAGGATGACGGTGGAGGCAAAAAGCTTTTTTTCTCTTTCCTTCTTTCCTCCTTCCTTCCTTTAATGTGTAGCACAGTATTTTCAGTTTGTGACTGTTATTTTGCTTATCTACTGCTCATTTTATAATTATTTTTTATTTTCTTGTCTTATGTCTCCTTGCCGCTGCTTCTGGAAAACATGAATTTCCTTCAGGGTGAACAAAGTATTTATCTATCTGTCTGTCTTTCTCTTTTGCGTTGCTGCAATACTATATAGATAATATAATAATCTCTCCCTAGCTCCAATGTTTATTCTCTCCCCCTCTTTCGTCTGCCTCTCTCTACCATTATGTTGAGTCAGTCTCTGCCTAGTGGTGCGTCATGAGATGCTGTGGGATTGGCCTGTGGTCACAGCAGAGTTGTGGTCACAGATTAGCAGGGAAACAAGGCGGCCTTCCGGGCTGCAGAGGTGAATATGTGTGTGTGTGTGTGTGTGTGTGTGTGTGTGTGTGTGTGTGTGTGTGTGTGTGAATCACAGATGTGGGGCCTTGTGGGAAATGGCGTTATGGAGTAAGAGCTATATTAATGGTGAGCAGGTGGGGCAGCAGACAGTTAAACACATGAACATAAGCACACACACAGACATGCACACGCACAAACACGCACAGGGAGAGCCAGGCAGAACTGCGCTTGATACATGAACATGTGTACATCAACATGAGACAACCAAGCACACACACACACACACACACACACACACACACACACACACACACACACACACACACACACACATCTAGGGTTACCAACTTTCTAGGGAAGTGTATGGTGTTGTGTGAATAAACAGTGTATATCCATAATCTTTCGTTTTTGCAGGTTTATCCATATTTGCACGCGCCAAAACAATGTTGCCCTATTAAGGGGGCATCCCAGGTATTGCGGGACTGTTGGCATCCCTTCAAACAACACTATCACACGATCTGAAACGTGTTGTTTACACTGAGTTCAACTACTACATTCAAACATTTTAAAACGTAGAGAGGTAGAGATGTGAACACACAGCCGGCCCAAATAGCTCTACAGAGGCTGAACTAACTGTTAACGGCTGGCTCGCTCGCTGGGATCAGCCCAGATAATAGCAATAAGGTTGTGGATATGTCCTGCCAAATACCACAACTATCTCACAAACCACAAACTCATGCTTCTGTGTGCAAAACCAACACACACACACACACACACACACACACACACAGATAAACCCCTCCCCCCCCACACACACATACACACAACTAAAACACACACACACACAAACAAAGGACTTACTGCGTACACTTTCACTCACAAAGAACATTTGAAAACAAGTTGTGCAAGGATAATGAGAAAATCACATCCCCACCATGTCTATCAAAGACAGAAATTTGCAAAACGATTCTAAAGCATGCATAGCGAAGTTGATGAAATGCACAAATGGGCATTCCTGAGGTGAAGTTACGGCAACAGGGAGAGACAGTGAAAAAGACGGAAACAGCAGAGAGAAGGGAGGATCTCACAACCAGTGTGTGTGAAAGTATAATAGCGCACAGTCAAATTTGTAATTTTTCCCATCGTTGGTTGTCTACAGTATTGTGCACACAGCTGAGCCTGACTCAGGGGGACCGAGCAAACATCATAGAGTGAGCTTCGTTCCTGGATCCCCGGAGACACTCAGAGGACTCAGAGTTGTAGTAACAAAAGGAGACATATTAGGAGACACATTAACACAGGGAATAAAACCAGAGAAGACTGGTGAGCAAATGTACAAGCAGCATGTAGAGATATATGAGTTTGACTTGGCCGAGGAGAGCAGATGCAGTAATTGGTTTCTGATGCTGATGCTGCTGCTGCGAGGGTTTTGGCTGACCACCTGCGTACGCAGTTGTTTTTGGCCTTTAACAAGGTGCCACCCAATCTGCAATGGCCACCTCTTGTCCGCTCCACTGTTTACTTTTTAACACCCAATATGGGGGAAAACATCGGCGGGTTCGCTGAGAAAGACAGATGTCTGAAGGTAGAGTTTAGGGATAAACGAATACATGTGCTCGCAAAAAATACATAAGCGAAGAAGTAGGGTATTATAGAAACCAGAATACATCAATCTCATAGGGTTTCTTGTCACTGTTTGGACAAAATGTGTATATACGTATTTATGACTTACTCAAATTAATTACATTCATTATTTATCTTACATCCTACATCAAACTCAACTCAATTCAGTGGTGTTTTGTGCAGTTGAACTTGCATCCACTTTCAGGCGCGTGGATAGTGAACCCAAGGCCAGTTTCTAAGCCGTGTAACGAGAGCATTCCTTCTAGAGTGAAGCAACACAGCAGAGGCAGTGTCATTCAGTAAAATAAATAGCGTGTAATTCAGCAAGCCTGCATGAGAAACTGGGAATAGAAGCAGTCGTAAGTCTTTCATGCAGGGCTGGATCCGTGTAAGACTGGCTGTATATTTTACACACACACATTACATAATGTATCTTACTTGCCTTCTTGTTGTTACGTGGTCATATCCCTGTAGCTGAGAGATTTACTGAAGTACAGATTGTGAAATCGATTATGTTTTTGACTCCAAGTCAGCCAATGGCGCGAGATGCCCATGAAAAATGAAGCAATGATTTAATTTGTTTTATTAATCTCCATTGGGGATGAGTTCATCGTTTTGGTGAATAATACCGTCATGCTTGAATTGAGATGTTATTGGTGAACTGAAAACGAAATAGTTACTTGGAAACAACATAAAACACGACTCAAACATGAATCAATACTTTAGAAGATCTTCTTGTGGTGCATGAGCATGCGGCAGAGAAATGCGAAAGTAGGACAATAGGCTGGCTGTGTTATTTTAGTTCAGTGGATGAGATTATTCTAAAAGAAACCACCTACATTCAACTCATGTGGTCGTGGTGGAATTTCCTATCACACAGGAAGAATTTGCAAAAGTGAAGAAATGCAAAAGAAAAAGACCTCAATCCCATTTCAGGATTGTTCTCCTGTTAATTCTCCTCGCATGGTCGACAGAAGTATTGACAGACAGACAGACAGACAGACAGATGGTGCGGGTGAGAGTTAGTTGTTATTGTTCTTGGCTAGAGCTGGATCTGGTAAAGGAACCTCATGGAGAGCGAGTGAGTTTTGGACTTGAAGCAAAATGTCTGTTTTATCAGTGGGCCAAAATGGACTGAGGGTACAGAGCTAGAGCAAGGGGAAAGAGACTGAGAGATGAAGAGAGAGAGAAGTTGAGAGAGAGAGAGCGAGATGAATGGAGAAAGAGAAGAGGGACAGAGACAAGGAGAGTGAGAGGAGGATGGAGGGAGAGAGAGAATGAGAGGGTGAGAGACAGACAGAGAGAGGGGAAGAGAGTGAGTAAATTAGAGAGAGAGAAAGAAAGAAAGAGGTAAAGAAAGAGAGAGTGGTTAAGAGAGAGAGAGAGAGAGAGAGAGAGAGAGAGAGTGAGAGAGAGAGAGAGAGAGAGAGAGAGAGAGAGAGAGAGAGAGAGCCAGGGCCTGGATCAGAGACTGCAGGCCTCAGTGGCAGCCAACTCAAGCACCAGAGGCCTGGTGTGAATGGCTTTTAAATGCCTGTTAGCAGGCATTTAAAAGCAAGGTATTTATCACAGGGATGGATGGAGGGAAAGAGGGATAAACGCTGTATTGTTGGGAGACAGGGAATAAGAGGAGGAGAACAAGGTGTGATGTTGATTAGCCATTACAAGCCATGTCAAAATCGACTCTCTAGTGCCATTACTAGAGGTGGGAGTGTCCACCCGTATGATAGATGGATCAGTTGGTACAGTCCAATGGACAGGCTCGAAAGGCAAATCATCTAGAAACTTCTATATTAATGTTTTGTTAATGATTCGTTCCTAATATACTAAAGGCTTATAAATGACTTAATACCGATTGTTATTATTGATGTTACTGTAAAATGTATCACAAATCAGGGTGAACTATTTTGGTGGCGATTATAATAAAGTGAATGAGAATCATTTCAGTAGTGCTCTGTTGTACAGATGTTCCGTTGGCAAGGGTGGACTTTGACCTAATTAATATTTTATTCATCTGTTACTCAAGACCTCTGTGTGCGTGCGTGTTTGTGTGTGTGTGTGTTTGTGTGTGTGTGTGTGTGTGTGTGTGTGCGCATGCGTGTGTGCATGCGTGTATTATGCATTCATAGTCTTCTCCGTTGTCTTATCTAAAGACTATGTACAACCATTGATCTTATCTGTATGTAACAGTATATCACCATAACAGACTGACTTGAAAACATGTACTGTAATTATTTGGTAGATTGGAAATCTTGAATCCTGTTGTTAGAAGACAGATATGGGATATATTGTAGGGGTTGTTTAGCTTGTATCCTGTATCTGGAAGTCGTTAGAAAGCAACAAAGATTAATGAAACGTATAAAACGTCTGTTACAGAAAAACATCTCAGCTTTCCGACTATCTAACACTATCTTCTTCCTGTCCGTTCAATGTTTGGGGATGTGTGGTCAGCGGATGATGAAGCACAGTGTTTACAAGCCCCAAGGAAAAGTGTAATGTTTCACTTTGAGTGAAAACAAAAAACATAAAAAAAGGAGTGAGATATGGAGAAGAAGAAGAAGATGAAGAGAAAATGGTTCAATTGGGAGTAACATGGCGCGCCAGAAACCCATGTTTACAGAGTTTTCTAGGGTGCAACGGATCCATGGCAGCGATCGGTCAGGTCATGTGAACCACATAAACAGCACTATCAAACCTCAGGCGCACCACTGTTTACACAACTGTCCCACAGTCAAACAATCGCTGGAGGGCTCCCTGGAAACCAGTGGGGCCAGAGAGGAGTGGGAAGTATGCGGAGGGCAGAGAGAAAAGGAGTGGGAACGACGGTTAGCGGAGTCAGAGGCGATGATGAGACAGAAAACATCTCGACTGGCATGGAGATGGTGAAATTTTTTTTTTTGAACAAGAAGAACAAAGTGATCTTTTGTTGTTTTCTGTTGATTTTGTGTGGTGGAGAAAAATACCTTATTTTCTAACCTTTAAAAAAAAATGATATTCTCGCTGGACTCCTGGTCGGTCGCCTTGGTAGACCTCAGATGGACAGTGAGTTCCCATTCTGCGTTGAGACACCGTACCTAATGATGGGTACGGCACAGAGCGTTGAAGAGCCCGTGAACAACACATCTAACCACAAACCTCTCTCAATGAGCCGTTGCCCCCTTAGATAGTGGACACCGTTGTCCGTAGGGGAGAGTGTGCAGAGTGGATTAAAGGGAGACACACATTGTAAAGCGCTTTGCGTGAACGCAATGGCCAACAAAGCATTTCTTAAAGGCAGCACGTTTACTAATCCAACATAATCACTGGTATGAAAATATTAGTCTTCGTTTGCTCTCCCCTTCATTCCACCCTCTAGTGGCGTGGGGCGATGCCAGAGCAATGAGGTGTCAAACGACCGCCTGATGGAAACAAGACGCCTCCGAGCCCCATTAGTGCATGGGAAATGTGAATGCACCACTGAGTTCGGCTGGTCATCTTCACACTCCCCCACAGCACCGTCAGACTGGGATGTCTGGTTATTTGTCAAAATCATCAGCGAAGGTTTGGATGTCAGAGAAGCGAAAGAATCCGGGGAGTTCAGTGAGTGAAGTCTGGTTTGAGTCTGCTCTACTTCTTTCGTCCATCTTCTTTCGCTGAGTCGTGGGATGGGTGCTGGAATCATAGTTCTCCTTTTGGGAAGGGTGCCATTTCTGGACGTAAAAGAAAAAACACAACACACCCCAAGAGCAACACCTGGTTTAGGCCGGATATGTTCTGGGCATGTCCGCCGAAATCACAGGACATTCTCCTGAAGTGGATAATTAGTGACTCCCTTAGCAATTATCTTGCTTTATTGTAAAAGAAATACAGAGTAAAGTGGTTGTCTTGGATTGGCTGCAGTACTCAGGTCATGAAGGTATTTCCAAGGAAATCATTTTGAATGATGTCTGAATCTGGAGGGTAGTGATTATGGGGTATATTCTGCCCACCCAGAACCTGCTGATCTGGCTCTTGCCTAGAGCAACTTGATTCTTCTTTCTCTCCCAGATAAACACAAATAAAATCATTTTAATCAGCTGTGTCTCTTTGCGGGAATCATTTGGAAAGAATGGCATTGGAGTTTAACGTAAATGTGTTCACCCAAGTGCATTTCCATTTGGTGAATCATATTTTGACTGTTGGCTGGCCCTCTGTATACCATAGCGGGATATCTTGGAGAGGATTAGATAAAGATGCAATCATTGCAATCATTTGAGTGTCGTCATTAAAGAGGGCTTTGAAAAAATAAACAAAGGCCTTCCTTAAATGTCTCGCTCTTGATGTCTAAGAAACATGTTTTCTTCATCTTGGCTGAGTTCTCTGTTTCCTTCCCTGGCCCTCATCTCCTTCCCTTGTCTTGTCTCCTTTGCCTAATCTCCTTCCTATGGCTTCCTCTCCTTCCCTCGCCCTCATCTCCTTCCCTTGTCTTGTCTCCTTTGCCTAATCTCCTTTCTATGGCTTCCTCTCATTCCCTTGCCCTCATCTCCTTCCCTTGTCTTGTCTCCTTCCCCTCGTCTCCTTCCCTTGTCTTCCTTTTCTTCCCTTCCTCTCCTTCCCTGGTTCCCTTAATTATATTCACCCTAGATGGGACTCCTTTCCTTCCGCTGGTCTCATTTCCTTCTGCTCGTCTCCTACCCTGGCCCTTGCCTCCTTCCCTCATCCACTTCTCAAACCTTGGCCTTATAGTCTCCTACCCTGACCTGACTCTCTTTACGCTATTGGCTTCTGTCGCCCTGGAAGTGTCTCCTTTCCTTCCCCTCGTCTCCTTCCCTACCCCTTGTCTCCTTCCCTTCCGTTGGTCTCTTACCCTGGCCATCGTCTCTCCCCCTGGCGCTGAAGTCTCCTTCCCTGGTTCCCTTCACTCTGTTGGCTTCTGTCGCCCTGGAAG
>JACYXH010000091.1:440000-522500 GCA_026745465.1 Lota lota | reverse complement strand
CCTGAGCTCTGGTTCTAGGAGGTGCTCTAGTGGATGGTCTCGATGTGTGCCATCCAGACAGGGAGTCTACATGTGGAAGGGAAGGAAACAAAGAAAGACACAAAGAAAGACATTACCAAAGAAAGAAAGAAAGAATGACAATGAAAGAAAGAATGACAAAAAAGTCAAGAAAGATTGACAAAAAAATAACAAATGAGAAATATATTAATAAATAATAAAGTTTCAGAAAGAAAGATTGAGAAATAAAGAAAATAGTTTGAGAAAAAAGAAAAAAAGAAAGATGGACAAAGAAAAAAAGAATGAGAAATACATTAAGAAAGAAATAAAGTTTCAGAAAGAAAGATAGAGAAATAAGTAGTTTCAAGAAAGAAAGAAAGAAAGAAAAATCCATAGAAAGAAAAATTAACCATGAGGTCATGATGATAGATTGTGTGTGGCTGTGTGACTGTATATATTCTGAATATGGTATGTGCATATGGTATGGCATGTGTCTGTGTGTGTGTGGGTGTGTGTCTATGCGTAACATATGCCTGCCTGTGCCCACATCACTCAGGGTGGCAGTTCTTGGCAGAGCGGTGTGGGGACTCTTGGAGGCATACAGATAGTCCTGCTGAGTTGGAGCGTCAGGGCCAGGCTCACAGACATAACGTTACGCCGCTAACAATAACACAGCTCGCAGATAACGGACGAGCCAAGAATGTGACAGGGTGAAATGAAAGGGGCGTAGGCAGCACGCAGAACCGTAAAGATATATATTCATGTGAGCACTCGACACAGCGAAATTCAACCCCGGCCTGCCGCCCGGGCTAACATTATCACATTAGCCGCTGTGGAGTGCAATGTACACAGACAGACAGACACAGACACACACATACACACATGCTATGTGGACTCACTAACGCTAAGCTGGCACCAGCTAATGCATTAGCGGGTCAGATGCCCACACACATTCAAACACTTGCACACATGTTCCCTAGGTAACCAGACAAACAAACAGGCAAGACACTAAAAACTACAGTTTAAACACACACACACACACATACACACACATGCACATATGCACACACATGCACACAAACAGACGCACACATACAGATACACGCACACACACAAACACACATGCACACACACACGCACACGCAAACACACACATACACACGCACAAACATACAAACACACACACATGTACAAACACACACACGCACCCACCCACACACATACACACACATGCACACACATGCACACACACACATGCACACACACGCAAACACACACGCACCCAAACACACAAACACACACATACATATGCACACACACACACACACGATCACACATGCACACACATTAATAATCCTTTCAAGTACGTAATCATATCTTCAAGATTAAATGAAAATGACTTGTAAATTAACCAGGGGACATTATGAAAAACCCCTCTCCTCTAAGCGTTGGAGCAGACTCAACTCAACATGGAGCCCAGTGCCCAAATTGCATATCTATGAAATAACGAGACATACGAGGGTATTAAAATGCTTTGTCTCAGATCCAATGTGCCAAGTCATGGCCGACCAAACAGAAAACCCTGTAATCTTAAGCCAACGTGACCTCCTCCACCGTCTCCTAACTGTCTTTCATCTGCAGACCGCGAGCAGCAGAAAGAGGCTGTGTTTCCCCTCATATTCTCTGTCTGTCCATCTGTCTGTTTGTCTGTCTGAATGTCTGTCTTTGGCATTCTGCAAGGTTTTCTCTCTTAGTATGGCAGGTATGTTTGCTGTATTTATTTTACCATTAGCATAAATGTGCCCACACACAGACACACACACTGACACTAACACAAATACAGACACACACACATACACACACACACACACACACACACACACACACACACACACATACATAACAGAAACAAACCTTGAAGACAATCCCACACATACTCACACACACATACACACAAACACAAACATAAACCTGCTGATAAACACAAAAGCACATACGCACACACAGTCCGCAGGACCACATGCTTTTCAAAAAGAAATATTCCACCACTGCTTGCCTATGTGCTCTTTATCATCCCCCTACCACCAAACCCCTTTCCATACATAGCTGATCCAGACGGACTCGTTCACGTTGTGCTCGTAAAAACGTGATTAATTCCCACAGCATCTAGGTCGTTTTTCATTCAGGGACGCCTCGCCAGGTTGGGCTTCCATTGGAATGGCTGAGGGTAAAGTCACAGAGGCCAGCCCATCAAGTACAAAGTAATTAAAAGCTTCTGAAAAAAACACCACCACCACCACCATCCCCATCACCACCAACACCAACACCACACCCTCCATACCAAAACCATTGCTCCACCCACTTGAACTCTGGCTCCTGCCCACGACCATGAATCACGGGCTTCATTCTACAGTGAGAGGATGTTTACTTTATGAGTGTTGGCATGGCAACCTTTAGAGGGCTAGCCTGGTGCACCGCGTGCTGCTTGAACGCAGTACACCTCAACGTTTCCATGAATGATTTCGACCCACACAAAGGCTCTAGTTGGAAGGCCTATTATAGTCTGTGAATGCAACCCTCTGGGTGTTTGTGTGTTTAGGTCTGTGTGTGTGTGTGTTTAGGTCTGTGTGTGTGTGTGTGTGTGTGTGTGTTTGTTTGTGTTTGTGTGCGTGTGTGTGTGTATGCGTATGTGTGATGTGACAAATTGCAGCAAAACTGGCCTTTGGGGCTGTGCCAAACCTAAAACCTGTCATCTCTATGTCATAAAAAGGTGTGTGTGTGTGTGTGTGCGTGCGTGTTTATATGTGTGTGTGTGTGTGTTAGGGGTTGTCTAAGCTAAAAATAGCAGGTAGCCCCATCTTTCCTTCTAGGTAAGCAAAGAGAGACAGAATACAAGCATGTTCCACCATTAACAGGGAATTGCCATTTAAGTGTGTGTTTTCGGAACTCCCACTGTTTTAAGTACTATATGGCTAACCTTGGTGGGGTTCAGTGGCCAAGACCTGTCTGTGTGTTTCCCCGTGTGTGTGTGTGTGTGTGTGTGTGTGTGTGTGTGAGTGTGTCTAAGTCTGTTCTCTGCACTCAGTTTCAGACAGCTTGTTCTCATTGGCAAGATGCTTTTCTTTCTCTCTCTCTCTTTCTCTCTCACCCTCCCTCTCTCTCTGTCTCTTTATCTCTCTCTCTCTCTCCCTCCCTCTCTTACCCCTCTCTCACTACAAATGTGCTGACAGAAGCGTTTCAACATAATTGGGTGCATTAGGGATGACAAGGTAGCATGACCCTCAGGCAGTGTGATTTCCACCCCATAGCACTCATTTAGAGGCTCTGCACAGTTCCTCCATGCCCTCCATCCATCTCTAACACCCAGCCACACGAACACACATGCACGTCCGCACGCACACACACACATGCCATATTGCCTTATTCCCTCCAAGGCAGAACCTTTCTCCCCTGAAACTACACACAATCCCTTATTTTTTTCTCTCCCTCTCTCCCTCTCCCTCGCTCTTTCTCTCTCTCTCTTTCTATCCATCTCTGTCTCTCTATATCTCACTCTATCTCTCTGGCTCTTACTGGCTCCCTCACGCTCAAACTCTCCCACCGGACTGTGCTGCATGAAATCGGACATTTCTCCCACTGATTTGCCGTGAAATGTGTGTGTTTGTCTGGGATTACGCCGCGTTAGCGTCGCGGTGGGCTGAGCCACGACTAAAGGGCGAAGTCCTCTGAGCTTGCTACAAATTACAGGACAGATGGAGGAGGAGAGAGAGAGAGAGAGAGAGAGAGAGAGAGTGGCAGGGTAGGAGAGAGGAAAGGAGGAGAGGGGGAGGAGGAGGTGGGTGAGCAGATCTGTAGTCGAGGTTAAAGAGGGGGAGATGAATCAGGGGTGAGAGAGAACGGGAAAAAGAGATAGAGGTGGTGGGAGAGAGAAGACGGTGGAGTGAGGTGCTTGTTGGACATGCCTCCTCCCTAGAGTTTAAAGGGAGAGTGGGGACCAGATGACCACACAGGGGAGTGCAGAAGGACCGGGGTGACTGGTCCACTTCCATGCGCCTGCTGCTGCTGCTGGGTTCCCAGACATCGCTACATGCATGTGTGTGTGTCCAGAGGCTGGAGCCTAAACCTCTAATACCAGAACCTCTTTTTGGCCTCTGTGAGGTGAGGTGTGTTTGGGAACGTGCTGACATATCCTGGGAACTGTTGACAAACAACTCTGCAATTACGTCCTTCAACTGCAATCCGGTCAACTATGCAATCACATCAACACGCATGCGATTGCAAATAGGTTTGGCACACGAAAAGAACACACATGACACGTCTACTGAGCACACACCAAAGGTCGTAACTCTGACGCACATGCGCCTGCATGCGCACGGACAGTGGATGCCATGACTCAAAGCCTCGCTGAAATTAAACGCAGAAAGGTGGAAGAAGATGAAAGCAAAAGAGTTCAAGCATGGTGGTCGGGAGAAGGAAGAGGAGAGCCATCAAAGAGGAGCAAGAGAGAGAGAGGAGAGAGGGAGAGAGGAGAGAGGGAGAGGAGAGCCATCAAAGAGAAGTGAGAGAGCGAGAAAGAGGGAGAGAGAGAGAGAAAGAGGGAGAGAGAGAGCTATCTATCCATCTATCTATATTTTAAACTATCAATGAATCGATCTATCTACACACACACACACACACACACACACACACACACACACACACACACACACACACAGGCAGAAGTCAGTACACAGTGACCTTCCAGAATTGGAAATCACTTAACAACCTTTTAATGTGTATTCACTCCTTTGATTTCCTTCTAATGCAGGACATTCTGTACTGCTCTCGTGTTCCCGTTGGACCGGTGGTCCGTGCATCTTGCTAGGCACTCTTCAGCGAGCGATTCTATCTGGAACCATTAGCCCAACCACAACATACTGTGACAGATGGAACGGTTAGCTTCCTGGTTTACGAACAGGGAAACAACTTTCTCTGTCTCTCTCTCTCGCGCTCTTCTTTTTTTTCCCATAACAAGGACAGCTCAGATTCATCTGGTTTGCTTTGTGCCATACATCATGCTAGAGGCTGTATCAATTTAACAGCATTCAGCAGGTCCAGACCTTGGGAATAAGAGGTGTCTGTGGAAGAAGTGGTATTAAGATGTTAGCACTGGAGTTTTGATGTGGCTAGGCAGAACAACATGATACCAGACAGAACATACCATCCATGATGTGTTTTGAATCCACACATGTTCCATGGCCACAAGGTTGAACTGTTTAAGAAGCAGATACATTACATCAGTGGTTCCCGACCCGTTTAAGGTCTGAAATTGTTTTGCGACCCCAGCTCTGTTGGGCATCTGCTTCCACACACAGTATTTTAACCCAATCAACATCGGCCTGTTGTATCAATATCCCAGTGATCGGACACATTGCACCACAGTGTGCACAATAGTATATCTCATATAAATATATATGCTTGTATATACAGGAACAGTATGAGACCTTTCAAACCTTTTACATTTTGTTTTAATCCACAAATAAATAATCAAATATCTCTTGTTTATAAGTCAGGGGAATCAGGCGAACCTAAGGTGAGGACACTCTGCAATATGTAAACCTAGTACTTGATAGTGACCCTCATTCCCCCTGTAGCGGGGAATGGTATTCTTTACTGGTATCTTTCTATCTACCAGTTTCACTGAACTCAGTACTGTTTATCTGTCTGGTACTGACCATTATGGTCAAACTCTTTGGCTCATTCCATAACCCCCCAGCCACAGGCTGCGAGACCTAGAGAAAAACATAAATTACAACTATTTACTCCTATCATTTTCCTCTGGCCTTTCCAGCCTCATTTCTTCTGCTCTCTCTTTCCCCTCTCTCTCTCTCTCTCTCTCTCTCTCTTCACTCTCTCTCTCTCTCTCTCTCTCTCTCTCTCCCCCCCGTCTCGCCTCCCGTGTCCCGTGTACATGGGCATTCGAGGTGAGGGTCCAGCTGCACCACCAGGATCAAACGCTACTTTATGATGCTCTGTAGGAGGCAGGAGAGCCTGGATGACTGGCACTCAGCCGTCAGAGCTGCCAAGGCAAACAGCGGGGGGTGTTTGTGGACAAGTGTTGGGGAGAGTTAGGTCGATCCCTCCCTCCTGCAGGCTCTTACTAAGCCTAGGAGTCAAAGGCTGCTGGTAGTGGTGGTGAGGGGGGGTTAAAGAAAGATTATGGTGGGGGACTAGGCTTAGCTTTAGAGGGGCAGGAAAGAGAGAGATCCTGGGGTAGGGTGGTGGTTGAGGGAGGTGGGGTTGAGGGGGTGAAGACAGACACGGAGGCGATGAGAATGATCTGGAAGCCGGAAGGGGGTGGGGGGCGTGAAATGGTGGTTTCTGCTGGTGGTGGTGTGGCTGGGGGGGGGGGGGGGGGGGGGGGGGGGGGTCTCGTAGGAGGGGTTGGGGGGGAGGCAGCAGGATCCCGCCGCTCAGATTGTCCCGAGGTAATCCCTGGGATTTCCTGGCCCCCGAGACAGAAGACAGGCCAGGCAGGGGGAGGAAGACCAGAGAGCCAGGGAGACGGAGGGGAGCGATAAAGAGGAAGGAGACTGTGGGAAGGGAGATGAAGTGATTGGGGTGAGACAAAAGACCAAAAGCCACCACCACTACCACTCGCTGACCAGAGATGTGGGAAGGATTTGACATGCATGTCTTTTTTACCATCGTAACTCTGTTTTATCCCTTATTATTTTGTGTGTGCGTTTACAGCGGGTATTAACAGAGATTTGAGTTGGGACAGGGAGGCGGCTGTGGATCTGAAAGTGTTACTTTCAAATAAGCAATGCTCAACACTTAAAAGCGCAGAGGGCCCTGTAAAAATATCTTGGCAGTGCCCCGGCCGTGTCGGTGATTGCATTAGCGGGCTTTTATGTTTGGATGCAGCTTTTATTGCCTCTGACAGGTCAAAGGGTTCCCTGGAAGAGGCTGGGCAAGGAGGAAGAAGATGAAGAGGAGGAAGACAAGGACGAAGAAGAGGACGACAGAGGAGAAACGTAAAAAGAAGAGGAAGAAGAGGAAAAGAAAGTCAAATATGAAGAAAAGGAAGAGAAAGATGAAGGAAAGGAAGAGAAAGACGATGTTCAGAAAGAGAAAGAGAAAGAGAAAGAATAGGAAAATAAAGATGGAGAAAGGGAAGAGAAAGACAAGGAAAAATAAGACAAGTATGAGGAAAAGGAAGACAAAGTTGAGGAAAAGGAAGATGAAGATCAAACACAAACCAGATTTCCGATGCCTGTATGGTTGAAGCCGCAGGGGGCGACCATGTAGCTGTGGGGAGCAACTGTCCAGACATCCTTGATGTGGTACTCTGTTTGACACCCACTCTCCCCCCACACTAATGTATTCAAGGTGTTCTTCAAACACCCTGTTTGGTACCCTCCCCCTTGCACACGCACACACACATACACACACACACACACACACACACACACATGCACACACACATCTTAGTGTCCTCTCCATTTTCAGAGGGGGTTGGCGGGCGGGGTGGTTTGCTCCTCAGGAAATGGAGATGATATCTCAGTTGTCCTCTTTCGGGAAGGCCAGGATGTTATTTCAAGCGCTCCCGCCCCCCCCCTCCCCTGCACCCACTCCAGGGTGCTGAGAAGACGGTTCCCTGGTTCGCCCATGGGAGAGGCCCAGAGGAACCCAGCAGTGCGTGTCCCGAGGTCAAGGGTCTCGATATTGTCTTTCCCCTGGTGGTGAAACCCAACCTTCTCGGGTGTGTGTGTTTGTGTGTGTGGGGGAGTGGGGGGGGGGGGGGGGGGGGGGGAGTCGGGTGAGGACACCCCCATCGAGTTGCTCTGGAATGTTTTCTTTTTCAGCTGCGGATTAAATGACCATAGATAAAGAAAGGAAGGCGAAAAGAGGAGAGAGGTGGAGTAGAGAGCGAGAGAGCGAGAGAGAGCGAGAGCGAGAGAGCGAGAGAGCGAGAGAGCGAGAGAGCGAGAGAGCGAGAGCGAGAGAGCGAGAGCGAGAGAGCGAGAGCGAGAGCGAGAGAGCGAGAGCGAGAGAGAGAGAGAGAACCAGGGACAAAGAGATTTTTAGGTGTCAATAAATGTTTTGCATTTGGAAACAAACTCAGCTTTGGTGTACTGAAACTGGATTTGAGTTGACTTCAGTCGAGGAAGAGATGTGCACATGCAAGGTTGCAACTTTTCAACTTTGTTATCCACCTGCCTGCTGGCCTGGCCAGAGCAAACAAGACCAAGCCCCACCCAGACAGACTAGACCCGTTCAGGCACAGGACCAATGCCCTTGTTGAACCTGAGAGGGCCCCAAGCGTTCCCTGGGCAGGCTGGAGAAGAAGCACTGTCATCTGTCCAGCACATGCTGCCAGCACCCTCGCATCACAAGCCTTTATTTGTTTTACCCTTCGTTCACTGTTTTCCTCCTCCCTCTCTTCTCCCTCTTTTGTTCTCTCTCCATCCTTCCCACTTCCTTCTCCTCATGCTATCAGACTTTCCTTCCTTTGTTCTTTATCCTCCTCCGTCTGTCTGCTTTCGTCAAAGCAGAATGGCATCCCATTGGGTTTATGCCGAGGGTTCTGGAGCTGTGTGGAAAAAAGAAAAGAGGGTGTACACTTTGGAAGGGCAGAAGATTTAAAAGAGAGAGGAAGAGACATACGAACACAGAGAGAAAGGCAGTATTATTGTAATGTTTGATGTCTTTTGTTGCTGTGTATTTTTTGTTGCAATTCATAAAATAGTAACAATAGATACCACTTCCCACTGAAATGCAGTCTGAAACGAAAGTGGAAGACACCTGTCCGTATCCATCGCACTCACTTTCTCCTTTTAAGAGTCTGGAAGCGGGAACGCAAGAGTGAGATAGTTGATATAAGGTCTCTCTCTCTCTCTCTCTCTCTCTCTCTCTCTCTGTTCCAACACCCTGTCATCAGCACCTACTCATTACTCGTTCCAGCAGTGGTAAAAACCTTAGGACAGAAAACCGGCTAACACTAATGCTAGCAAACAGCCAGAGTTTAACTCACTTCAAGGTCAATGGCTGCTACGCACACACACAGAGAAGAGCTACACGTGTTGATAAGTGATGGTTTGACGGTGGCATCATTTAAGATCCCTCATCGAAAAAAAAGGAAGAAATTCTTCTTCTTCCTGTTGCAACAACAAACCATCTCTGCTCCTCTCCCTTTTTATTGTCCACTTCACT
The DNA here is from genome assembly GCA_026745465.1 of Lota lota. Lineage (NCBI taxonomy): Eukaryota > Metazoa > Chordata > Actinopteri > Gadiformes > Lotidae > Lota > Lota lota. The sequence goes on along the minus strand of JACYXH010000091.1, from coordinate 513,308 downwards.
CCTTTCCTCTCTTCTCCCCTCTCCTGTCTGCTCCTCTCCCTTCTGTTCCACTACTCTCCTCTATTTTCCTCCTCCCACTCCTCACTGCTCCTTTCCTCACCCTCCACCCTTATCCACTCCTCTCCCTGGCTCCTTTCTGCTCTCTGCTCCTCTCCTCTCTTCTTCTAACCCCTCTTTACTCCTCTCCTTCCTTACCCTATCACCTCTCTTCTCTCATCTCTTATCCTATCACCTCTCTACTTCTCTCCTCGTTTCCTCTCCCCTTTCGTCTCTCCTTTCTCATCCACTCCACTCCACTCCTCTCTCCTCTCCTCTCTACTCCTCTACTACCCCCTCAGCTCATCTCTCCCCTCTGCTCCCCTCTCCCCACCACTCATCTCCTCCCCTTGGCTCTGCTGTCCTTTACTCCTCTCTCCGCTCCACTCCTGGTTCCACCTCCAACGCGTTGTGCTCCTTACCAATGCTTGCTAGTCAATGATTGGATCGCTTCACTCGGGGAAACACTGTGTTCCCAACGATCCATCCATGTGCTGAACTCCCTTCCCCTCGCTGGCTTTGTTCTTATGAAAATCTTTTTCTAATTATAGCAGGGGCTTCTCACGCACCTATTAAACGAGCCAGCGAGGCAGAGAGATGAGAGAAAGAGAGAGAGAGAGCGAGCGAGTGAGATGTATAGGACGAGACAGAGCGCGCAAGAGAGAGCGAGAGCGAGAGAGAGAGCTAGCGAGAGAAAGAGAAAGATTGAGAAAGCGAGTTAGAGATGCTCTATATATATGTATATATATATATATATATATAGAGAGAGAGAGAGAGAGAGAGAGAGAGAGAAAAAGAGACACAGAGAGAGAGAATAAAGAGAGACCACTATGGCTATAAATCATGGTGAGGTTCTGTTAGTCAGTGCTGGTTATCGTGAGGAGCCTATGCTGTGAAGGAGCGTGTCTTGCAGTTTTGATTGAAGCGTTTCAGTGCAGGAACACCCACTCTGAAAGTAACACAAAATGCATACTGACAAAGGAACACACACACTCACACACACACACACACACACACACATGCACACATACACACACATACATACACACACACACACACACACAGACATACACACACAGACACACACACACACACACACACACACAAACATGTTTAAATTTTTCCCACTCTCCCTCTCTCTTTTGACCAGAGATTGACATTCTCTCTCATGCAGCTCGGCACACACTCTGGCGCCATGGTTGCAGCTCAGAGATGAGCGGCCTTTTCCCCCCGAGAGTCAGACAATATTTAAATAACGACTCCCCCACCCTCCCAACTGTCTCCCCTTTTTGCTAAATATTGACTCTTTCAAACTCTTCCATAGCCCACTCCCATGCTCCACTGTTTTTGTATCTAGTGGGTCTTTCACTCTTGTACTGCTATCCATTATGGACACTCCTGGTACTGGCTGGGTGTAGCAGGCAGAGAGGCCCGGCAGGTGTCTGTCAGCCCTCACCCACATCCCCCCGGGGGCCTGCTGTGGCACTGAGCGCTGTGGTTTATGGTTCCGGAGAGTGGTAAACCTGACATCTGCAGCATCGGTTATGCCCAGCTATGGGCGATGCAGCGACTGCTGCTAGTTAGCATACCAGTGCAATGATCCAGTGTCTGGTTGGGGGGCGTGAACAGAGAAAATGTGAGCGTCTCACGTGAGATGGAAATATAATCGTACAGTGAGTCAAACTGTCGTTAGTATGTGGATGGGTGGGGGCTTGGGGGGGGATGTTGTTGAAGCTATGAGGCCTGGCAGTCGGCGAGGTACTGGATAAAAGCAGGAAGAATAAAAGCAGAATGAAAGGCACCTTTTTTCTTCAGGGGTGGTGGTGGTGGGGGTGGTGGTGGGGGTGGTGGTGGGGGTGGGGGTGGTGGGATGCGCTGAAGCCCTTGCAGGTTAGATCAAGGGCCCCACCATTTAGGGATTAGGCTCCTCTGGCAGGACGACAGCGCGGCGCTGAGCGTAGGGGGAATGTACACTCTGTACACTGAGGAACACGTCGGAGGGAATGAACCAGGTCGGGACCGCATGCTCGGAGCTGAGAACAGGGGGAAGGGGAGGGGGAGGGGTCGTCGCTGGCATGCAGATGATGGGGGGGGGGGGGGGGGGGGGGGGGGGAGGAGGGAGAGAGAAGATGGGGAGTGAGAGGGGAGAAAGAGAGCAAGTGAGAGGGAGAGAGGGAGAGAGGGAGAGAGGGAGAGAGAGTGAGAGAGAGAGGAAGAGAGAGAGCAAGGGAGAGGGACAGAGGGAGAGAGAGAGGGAGATAGAGTGGGAGAGAGGGAGGGAGAGAGAGAGCGAGTGAGATGGAGAGAGGGAGAGAGGGAGAGAGGAGAGAGGAGAGAGGGAGAGAGAGAGCGAGGGAGAGGGAGAGAGGGAGAGAGAGGGACAGAGGGAGAGAGAGGGACAGAGGGAGAGAGAGAGGGAGATAGAGTGGGAGAGAGGGATGGAGAGAGAGAGCGAGTGAGATAGAGAGAGGGAGAGAGGGAGAGAGAGCAAGAGAGGGAGAGAGGGAGAGGGAGAGAGGAAGAGAGGGAGAGAGGGAGAGAGGAGAGAGGGAGAGAGGGAGAGAGACAGTGTGAGAGGAAGAGAGGGAGAGAGAGAGGGAGAGAAAGAGAGGGAGAAAGATAGAGAAAGCGGGAGAGAAAAAGAGAGCGAGAGATAGAGAGCAAGAGACAGAGAGATTAAAGAGGCACCAATGCCGTTGGATCACCAGTTGTCTTCTCGTATTAGGATGAAAGCCCAGTGCAGAGTCTACGCCCGAAACACTGAATGGAGAGTACAATGACCTCAGAGGCCGAGAGAGAGAGAGAAAGTGCCAGAGAGAGCAACACCAAAAGAGAGAGGGTGGCGATGAAGAACGTAGGAGAAGTAAAGGAGAGAGAGACGTAGTCGTGAGTTGAACTCAGAACTGTGTTTTGATTGGCCTTCAGGTTACCTATAGTTTAAGAATTCACCCCGCACTACGTCAGCTATTTGTGATTGCAAAAACATTCCCCTAATTGAGTGAATTACGACCCAGATATATGTATTCCTTTTCTTTTTGCTTCGTCAGTTGTGCAGCTGCACGGGGTGTAAGCCACGGCGTAAATCAATGCTACATACAACACCTGGCCCTCTCCATCACTGTTTACCCAAACCGTAGTCAGGTTACACCTACCTAGCATGTGAGCATCTCATCATGAGCGCTGCATCGTCTCACAGCTCCAGTGATACACAACTCTGAATACACCGTACATGGAAGGAGGACATGTGACAATGTGTGTCCGATTGACCAGTGTGTGTGTCAGTCGCTGGGGACAACCGACGGAAAGCCTTGCACTTCCTCCAGGTCGAGAGGTAAATGATATGTCGCGCTCCTCCTGGCTTACCTCGGGGTCCTGTCAGAAAGGCTTAAGAATGATTGACAACCGTTTAGCGGCTGCCAGACCAGTCAGAGGCGGGCATGGGACCTTACGGGGGTGGGAGGTAAGGAGGTTTAACTGGTGGTGACTGAAACAGCTGCAGAGTCGTAGGCCTGGCTGGCGGCTGCGCAATAAGTCATCTCTAAAGAGGTTTACTTTTGATTTTAATGGACGCTGTAAATTTGCAGGCTCCAGAGTCCCATTGAAAGAGAGATATATCTATTTTTTTCAAATAGGGGGCACTTTCCCTTTTTCTCTCTCTCTCTCTCTGTAACTCGTTTGTTTTTCCTTCTCTCTGCTTTTCCTGTGCTTCCTTCAGTAGAAAGGCTGGAGTCTTTCCAGTGGTTTTGTGGTCTGTTTTACCTGTAGTCAGCCCATTTGGAAAGTGTATGAAAATATCCTGAAAGAAATCACAACATTGCAAAACATGTGTATTTCTCATAGCCTCAGCATAATTGGGTGCAGATCTTTTTGCAATTTTAATGCAAAGGAATATTGACCATCTTTGCAAAATGTTTCCCACTTGCAAGCAAATGTCTCAGTAGCTCATAGTAAAAGCTGTATAAGACTAAACCCATCTAAATCCTACTTCAGCCTCTAAGATGCATGGCCACCTTTTGGAATTATGCAAGTGTGCCTTCTGCCTTGTGCACGTACTGGCTATCCTTCCTCTTATAGGAGGGCACATACATCATTTTGATACCAACCTCAAGCAAAAATTCAGGGTTTACTCACAATATTCATCACAAACAATATATATTACTACACTAATAGTCAAGTTAATAGCCAAGTCAAGCTAATTGTATTTCTTCAGCCCTTAAAGTCTCAAGGGGCTTCGCAGGCCCCCAGTATTCAACACCTCCTAACCCCCTACTCTAAAGGGCAAACAAAACATTTCCAAATCCAAAGGGAAGAAGCCTTGATCAGGAACCCAGAAGAGGGATCCCCACTACCAGAGCCCATTAGGAGTGCAGCTGATGGAAACTCTGCGGTGAGCCCTTGTCTTTGAATGGTGATTCAGCGTGCCTTCCTCTGCCCACAGGTCCTGTTTGCCCTGAACCAGACCCTGCTGCAGCACGAGAGCGTGCGCGCCGGCAGCCTACAGAGCTCCTACACCACCGAGGACCTCATCACCCACTACAACTGCGGGGATCTCAGCTCCATCATCTTCAACCACGACACCTCGCAGGTTCGATGCCCGACGTTTACACTCTCACAACCCCCCCCCCCCCCCCCCCCCTGTCCTTCAATGTTGTTCACCAAACGTTTACCGTCAGTCACGTAGTGGATGCGATTATCCACAGCAATTTTCAAGCGATATTATCCAAATTGGCATAACTGCAAAAGGGCTGCACAGAGAGTTTCTAAAAATACCACTTGATGCAAGTGTTATCTTAGTGATTGAAGCGATAAAACAGCAAGTCAGTTGAGGCCATGTTCTCAGAAGAGGTGTGTCTTCAGATCTTGTTTGAAGATAGGGAGACATTCACATCTGCTGTTTCTTTGCTTAAGATCAGCCTAGCAATTGGAGATGCACAATAGTTATACAGGTGCTCTGCACACATCCATCCACACACACACACACACACACACACACACACACACATATGCACGTATGAACACATGCACGCACATTCATTCGCTGTGAATGTGTGCAAAGAGATTGCTTTGACACACGAGCTTCATCCCACGGATGCTAGCCGTTATCAGTGCACTTGTAAATCCACTTGGAGCCGTTAGATGCAGATTGGCGCCGCGGCGCAGAGCCTTGGTTCATTATGCCATGTCAACTCCACTCAAGGATCCTCCTTCCCCATTAAAGCTAACAGAGCGTCCAACCTCAACTCCCCGCGCGACACACCGCATTCCACATCATTCACACCCGCGGACGGAAAGTATATGAGTTCACCGGTCAAACCAACCGTGATTGTAGACCCTTCAGAACTCAGCGTGGCTTTGTTGTCCTGAGCCCTGACAAATGTTTGACATAAAACACGTTAGACCACTCTGTCTGTCGGTCTCTTTCCCTCTCTTTCTCTCACTCTCTATGTCTTTCTCACCATCTCACAATTACAGTATTATCTTTGTTGACAAATGTTTTCGTTCTCTCTCTTTCTTAGTCTCTGTCTGTTTCTCTCTCTCTCTCACTCTCTCTCCCTCTCTCTCTCTCTCTCTCTCTCTCACTCCAGCTATCGGTCTCTCTCTCACTCCATCTGTCTCTCTCTGTCTGTCTGTCTCTTAATTCAACTCAATTCAAAAAAGCTGTATTGGCATGAGAAATATATTCAAACATTGTCAAACAGTTACAAATTTAACAAAAGCAGAAAATAGTACTACAAAAAGTGAAATATAAATTATGAATATCAATCTCTGGCATCTCTCTCTCTCCCTCCTTCTTTCAAACTCTCTCTTGCTCAATTCAATTTAGTTTAGTTGAAACAAGCATTATTGACATGGAAAATAAATATTTACATTGCCAAAGCAGTTAAACAATTTAACAAAGGAAGAAATCTCTCTCTCTCGCTCTCTCTCTCTCTCGCGCTCTCTCTCTCTGACTCTATCACTCTCTCCCTCTGTATCTCTCTCTCTCTCTCTCTCTCTCTCTCTCTCTGACTCTATCACTCTCTCCCTCTGTATCTCTCTCCCCATGAGGGGGCCCCACGCTGGAGCTACAGTTGTCTACAGCGAAGGCCCGGTAAATCACACTGGTCGGCCTGTTGCTCTCCATGTCATAATAACACGTATTAACATTCCTGCGCACATGCTAGAGCAATCACACGGCTGGCTCTGTTGCCCGTCTCCCGTGATCTATAGCAGGTCCTGGGTGTGTGTGTCTGTCTGTGTGTGTGTTGGTGTATGTATGTGTGAGCACATTTATGTGTGCTTGTGGTACGTGTGCTTAGGTGTGTGTGTGTGTGTGTGTAGGTATATGTGTCTGTGTTTGTAGTTGTATGTCTCTAGGTGTGTGTGATTGTATTTGTGTGTGTGTGTGTGTTTGTGTTTATAATATATGTGTGTTTATGTGTGTGTGTGTGTGTGTGTGTGTATATGTTTGTGTACCACGTGAATATGTATGTGTATCTATGTGTGTGTGTGTGTGTGTGTGTGTGTGTGTGTGCGTGCACAATTGTAGATGTGTAGCAAGGCTGTGTGAAGGAGCAGGTGTTTTGTGATCGATGACACCTTAAAGCGTAGATTTCCGACAGCCCTGCTGCTCTTCCTTATGTCTGCAGGCAAGTGATGAGAGAAAGAGAGAGAGGGGGGGAGAGAGAGAGGGGGGAGCAAAAAAGAGAGGAGAGAGAAAGAGAAAGAGAGAGAATGGAGAGAGGAGAGAGAGGGAGGAGAGAGAGAGAAAGAGAGAGGAGAGAGAGAGAATGGAGAGAGGGGAGAGAGAGAGAGCGAGAGAGAGAGAATGAGAGAGAGAGGATAGAGAGGTGATAGAGAGAGAGAGGAGAGAGGTGAGAGAGAGAGAGCGAGAGAGGAGCGCGAGTGCATGGCGTGGATGCACGGCGGTGGGGGGCAAAAATAAAACAAACAAAAGAAAGAAAGAAAGTTGGAAATAAACAAAGAAAGAAGGAAAGAATGAACGAACCAAAGAAAAAGAGAGAAAGAAAGGAATAAAAAAAGAGGAAAGACCTGGGGAGAGAAAATTACAAAAGACGGATGAAGAGCGAAAGCATGAACAACGGATAACATCAAAGGGAGAGAGCGAGAGTGTGAGAGAGAGAGAGAGAGAGAGAGAGAGACAGAGTGAGAGTGAGAGAGAGAGTGAGAGAGGCCCCTGGCAGCGGGATATAGAGTGAGTGAGCGAGCGAGTGCCGAGTGTGCAGCCTCGGCAAGGAAGGGAGGAAATATCTCGCTGTCGCTCCACATTTCCTGAGCGGTCCGGGGATAAAGAGCAGCTAGTGGGCTTTCCTCAGATGACTTATCTCCATGCAGACCCCGCTGACCCCCCCCCCCCCCCCCCCCCCCCCCCCCCCCCCCCCCCCCCCCCCCACCTACCCACCCACCCACCCACAGCACTCAATCACAGCCCCCCATCTCCCCTCCTTATATCCCCCAACCCACACTTCTCATCACCTCTTCACCTCTCCATTGCTGAGCACATATCATTAAACACTCAGGCGGCCCACTGGACCAGAACCCACAACAGTGGCGCTGAGCGTATTTGTTGCATCTGTTTCATCCCTTTTAAATATTTTTCCATATCCTTGTTTCAGTCTTTTTTTTTCTCACAAAGTATCAAATATTGATCCCTTCCCTTCCTTTCCCTTCTCGTTTTACACTTCATCCTAGGACATTATCCTGCTAAATGCTGAGTACCACACATAAGAAATATAATTTGACCTTTGGGAGGGAGGTTGCAGCTTCAGCTGCACAGATGAACACATCATCCCCCCCCCCCCCCCACCCCCCCCCCCCCCCCCCCCACCACACAGAGTTGAGGATGAAAGTGAGGATACACAAAGAGGAATGGTGATTTAGTGTGTGTGTGTGTGTGTCTGTGCCAATGAGGAGAGGATTTACAGAGGAGAGGAGAGGGAGGTTGTGTAAGATAAACATTTTTTGGGATGCAGCACCTCATTTATCTCTAGTTTGATGTATAAGGAGCATGCACGCACACACACCCACACACACATACGCACACATGCACACACACACACGCACACACACACACACACACACACACTATCACATATAAAATCAAGATGTACTGATCCATTGCTCCGTTGTTCTTTCATCTCGTAGATTAGTTCTGAGCCAGGAACCGTGCCTGTGTGTACTGTGCGTTAAGTCAGTGCTATGTGTGGTTGTCTCAATCTACACACACACACACACACAAGCGTACACACACACACCCACACACACACACACACACACACACACACACACACAAACACACACACTCACACACACACGCAAACACACAGAGCCTAAGACCCGTGTGGGAGTGTGTGTGGATGGTGGCTGGTTTAAGCAGCCTCACCTGGCCCGAGTCAGACTGATTGGACTCTGGGGCTGGGTGGAGCTGCACACCTGTTGCACATTGAGCAATCAGTGTGCACAGGTTAAACCAGCCACCACCACACACACTCGGGGAGAGCTCTTTGGCATGGCAGCACGGAGCACCATCTGCATGCCTCATTCTATGCAACCATTACAATAAACTGGATTTTCAACATCACCACCCTGTGTCCATTCGTTTGGAGGAGCCCGAGGAAAGACACCTAGGTGGAGTGAGAAAAGCCACCTAGGTGGCGTGTAGTAGTGGACATTGCTACAACCCGTTTATCCTTGCTCCCCTAAGCCCTGCTCCTCTTCCTCTTCTCCTATGGCTCTCCTGTCCGTCCTTTCTGGGTCCCCTGTTGGACTGTGTGTGTGTGTGTGTGTGTGTGTGTGTGTGTGTGTGTGTGTGTGGAGGGGGGGGGGGGGGGGGGGGAAGGGCTGTACCTGTGGGAGAGAAGGGGATCACTTGTTGCTATCCAAGAGAGTTTGACCACAGACCCCACTGTGGAGGCAAGGCGATACTCCCTCAGAGCATTCTGGGTAATGTGGGGTCTGGGACAAAGGACAAGATGTTGCGGAGCCTAGGGGGATGACAAGAGGAACCAGAGGGTGTTTCTGTAAGGGACTGTGAGAGAGAGAGATATGAGATAGCAAGGTGGTGGGCCAGAGAGATAGAAAGAGAGAGAGAGAGGTGTACAAACTCATTACAATGAGAAAGAAGAACATGGAGGATATGTAGAGATTATGTACACAGGTGTGTGTGTGTGTGTGTGTGCATGCATGTTTGTGTGCTGCATGTGCACGTGTGTGTGCGCGTGCATGTGTGTGCACACATATATATGTGTGTCATTATATCCCGGTTTTAGTTACACCCACAATGGTTTCATTGTGCGTATTCCATTGCATGTCACACAGACCACCCCAGACCCCCATGCTTTCCTACACTACCCCACCCACATCCCACTTCCACCTCAGATTCCAAGGCACTATGCCCCCAACAGGCCCACTCATCCCTGCAGATTAACAGCCTGTTGAATACGCCGCGGAAGCCAAGACTGGAGCCCTGCCAACTCTATGTCTGTCCCCGTCTGCCTGCCTGCCTGCCTGTCTCTCCGTCTGCCTGTCTATTCCTGTCTCTGGATATAAATCAGGCAGCAATTAAGAGCACATTCACACAGTCACACTTGACTTGCAGATATAAACCGCCGCTTAACACGTGTGGAAGAAACGGCAAGCACTCAAGTCAAGATCTTTATGTAAGCGTCGCTGGAACACACCAACAATGAATCATCTCTTTTATATATTAATATATTTCTATGTTTCTGTGTGTCTCTCTCTCTGGCATTGGCCGTAGCATGACGTTGGCATGTTCTGGTTGTGCTTCGGTGGTGAGCTTGCAGATAAAGATATCTCAGGAGATGAGATATCCCCGGATAATAGGGAAAGCTGTGCCTGAGCCATGAATGTCAATAAAGATCTGCTTTTTGCTTCTCTTTCTTGTCATCACTCCTTTTTATTCTTTCTAGTCCATTTCTGACTCATTTTATTCAGCGCGTTTTCCAATCTTGTAAACTATTTCTGTCTTTGAGAAGGAACATTATTATTTCGCTATAAGATCATTGGTGAGCCCTTATAGCAATAACATTTTAAATATTGTGATTTTTTTCTTCCCTCCTTCCCTCCTTCCCTTCCTCCCCTTGTGGTGATGTCTCTCTCCCTGTCTCTTTCAACCCCTGACTTTCCCCCTCTCCCCCTCTCCCCCCTCTCCCCCCCTCTCCCCCCTCCACACCCTCTCTCCCTCTCTCTCTCTCTCTCTCTCTCTCTCTCTCTCTCTCCATGTCTCTTTCAACCCCTCTCTTTTACCCCTCTCCCCCCTTTCTCTCTCCCTCTCTCCCTCCCCCTCCCCCCTCCCTCCCCCAGCTGCCACACTTCATCAACAGCTCTCTGCCGGCCCATGAGCGCACCACGGCGCAGCAGATTGACAGCTACTTCCGCCAGGAGCTCATCTACAAGCGCAACGAGCGCATGGCGCGCCGCATCTCGGCCCTGCTGCAGCGCAGCCCCGCGCAGACCTACTTCTTTGCCTTTGGTGCAGGTGAGACGCATGCGTGTGGGTTATTTGTAAAGCACCTTTCAAAGACAGGAATCACATCAAAAGAAAACGTCAAAAGGACCAAATAGGTTAGACATTTATAAAAATCAATTGTTTATAAATGTCCCCCCTGGACTGCACTATTTTTCAAACCCTGGCTACGGCCCTGGTGACAATATGTCAAGTTTGATGCTGTTCTCAGTGTCTTAGCGAAGTCATAGCGATGAGGCCGTACACCCACACAACATTGTTCTCCTTCTCCGCAAATAACCAAATGTGATGTGACCAAATGTAACGTAAATGTAATGTGTTTCCTTGAATGATTGAAGCACTACTCACATGATTTTGACTTGATATTGTTTGTATCATGTGTAAACAGCTCTGCTACCTGTGATCCACATGTAAGGGAATCCATATCAAACTTCAATCTCAGATTACAACTGAAAAACTACACTTCCCACCTGCCATCAAATGTGTCGACTCAGTTGCCTGTATTCAACACCCCCCTTACTTGGTGTTTGTATCTCTGCTTGCTCGGTGCAGAGTTTAAAACCCAAAGCCAACTTGGTCTCAGCCTGCCTAATGCACCTCTTAAGATGCATATCTCTTTCAGTGGAGATGTTCCCTGATGAAACAAAGACCAGAGGTTTCAGCAAGGCTTCTTTCTGTAGCCTCATTTACATGGTAACTGAGCCAGGACAGGGGAGCAGGGAGTGTTTTGGATCAGGTTGTGAAGGATAAGGACAGATAATGGTAGGATGAAAAACGGCAGATGTATGTTTCTTTTATCGTTGAGTAAAGTAAGACCCAACTTTCCCAAAGACCCCAAATGGCCCAAAGGGCTGCTGCTGTGAAAGATACCATTGGTATTCACTGTTCATGAATTTCCCCTGAATATGACAAAAGTTGCTGTGTATGTTTTTGCGTGTGCATGCATTTAGGTGATTACGTGCATGTGTTTGTACGGTCTGGTGTGTGTGTGTGTGTGTGTGTGCACATGCATGTGTGTGGGTGTGTGTTTAGCCTTGGGTCAGCTGTGTTCTGGGGATTGTGTCACTGAACAGTTTTCTCTCCTCAGTGTTTGGAAGAAAAGTTGAGGAAAAACAGGACAATAATAGTGTACAATTATTGCCAGATCTTCAGCTTGTAAACACACATGTATACACACACACACACACGAACACACACACACACATGCACACACACACACACACACACACACATACACATACACACACACACACACACACACACACACAGAAGTCCTAGAGCCAGGTCCCACCCTATTTCAGAAATAAAACTGTTAACTGTTTGTTTCAATTAGCATTCCTGACTAATGTTTCCTGAACAGTGCCCTCTATCCAGAGGGACGTGTGTGTTTGTGTGTGTGTGTGTGTGTGTGTGTGTGTGTGTGTGTGTGTGTTTGTGTGTTTATTGCTGCACTGTATGATGGATACCTCTTTTCAGCTTCTCTCTGCTTAGCGTTCTGATATTTTCATTCTTTCACTTTGTATTTGGTCAAGGATAATGTTGCATAATCCAGCTGCCCAACACTTAATACTTTGTCACTGCACGTGTTTCTCTACGTATGTACTATGCAGGTATGTGTGTGCACATATACGCAGGTGTGCATGTGAGAGCACATGCATGTGTTTGGGTGCATGTGGGTGTCAGTGCATGTGTGGACGTGTGTGTGAATGCGTGTTTGTGAGGTTGTGGGTGAATATATCAGTGTATGAGTGCATGTGGGTGTGTGATTGTAAAATGTTCCATTATATTTGATGTTTCATCATCAGCAGTATTCAGTTCCTGACAAATGTTTAGCCCCTGCTTTCGTTAATTGTTGATGTTAGTGCACAACCCACTAATGAATTAGCCGTTGTTTCCGCTCGCTATATCCATGACCAGACGTCCACTGAGGCTCAGGTAGTAGAAGGCTGTAAGGAGAGGAGTGATGAGTTCACGGATCCTTTTCTGTTAGGCAGCAGCATGTTTACGTTATGGAACAATGGAAGTCATGTGGACCATGGAAAGCCAGTGAACCCAGTCCAGGCCATGGGCTGCAAACCAAAGCAGGAGGGAGAGGGAGGAGGTGGGAGGGAGGCGGTAAGGGGTGAGGATGGGTGCAGCATGAGGACAAGCAGGGCTCGCTCTCTCATTCTCTCTCTCTATCGCTCTCTCATGCTCTCTCTCTGTCTCTCAATCTAATTTGCTTTCTCTCTCTCTCATTCTCATTCTCTTTCTCTCTACCTCCCTCTCTCACCTCTCACTCTATCTCTATTTGTTTGCTGTTTTGTCCAATTTTCACACGTGATGAGATAGGATTCATGTGTACCAAAGTGTTTTGCTGTTCATGTTCTTCATGTTAAGATGTTTTCAAAAAGGGATAAAAATGATCACCCGTAATAGATTAAATACAATTATTGTGAACAGAAACCGATGAACTGTATTATGGAAAGGCTTTTGTAAATATAGTTTTTTGCAGTAAAAGGGTTAGGGTTCGATTATTGTAGCTTTTTAACTATCTAGTTAAATATCTAGTGAGGCATACTCTGGCCCCAAAAGTATCCAGAATTTCTTAGCTCCAGATCGCTTACATTCTAATGCATCTCAGTCCTACTGTATATCATTGTAGTTTGATCCTTTCTTTCAAAATGATCCCCTCCCCTCCAGTACAATAAAACATACATGAATCCAGGTGCCCTTGAGCAAGACGCCTTATTGGCCTGGCCAGTCACCTCCCTTTCTGTTTGGTTGGTCTGCTTTCCCATTACGTCTAATTGTTTACGTTTAAATGATGCTATTAAAACCATATTAGACAAGCGCTTCCAGAATACCTCTAGGATAGAGTGGTTTTATTTAATATTTGTCTGTTAGTCAGCCCATTGTTCCCATTGACCCAGAATCACATCATGAGATGTGCATAATTAAACACGTATGGGATAGTAAAAAACACTCATTGTTACCTCGTCTTTTTACGTGTACAGCTGTTAATGTTTACGATTTTTTAATTGACTTGCCACTGGTTGGTAGCTAAGTATGTGGTTTACTCTGTCTTCTGCAGTAGTTATCCTACATAGCAACAGTTGTCATGTTAACATTTTACATGTGCTGGTCAGGGGGAGATGTAATCCTGGGGTCACCTGAAGGTCAAATATTCAATCTATCCATCCATTCTCCTGCCTGCCTATTTGTCTGTGTATGTGTGTGTGTGTGTGTGTGTGTGTGTGTGTGTGTGTGTGTGTGTGTGTGTGTGTGTGTTGTGGTGCGCACACGCTCGTGTGTGTATGTATGTGCACCGCAGCGTGTGAGAGGACTGACGCCTAGTGTGAGCTGATGTGAACCACTACAGTTAGACCTGCTGGGAAGCCCATGGCACCTGTATGCTCGTAATTACACACACACACACACACACACACACACACACACACACACACACACACACACACACACACATAGTTAGAGCATTCCTGCAACACTCTCACAGGCAATCCATCAAGTACAGTGCTAGTGTATGCATAAATAAGCACACACTGTAACACACACACACACACACATATATATATATATATATATATGTAATTATTTCCCCCTGTTGAGACAGGACCATACAGCAGGTGAGAGAACTGCTGTGGTTTCTTCTTTATCATCATTATAATCAGAGTTGTACTTTATTTAGACTTGTTTTTTGTTGTCTGGGAGATAAAGGAGATGTAAATAACCATAATGGACTTGTTTTGTGCCAAATGTGGGTGGACAATGATGTGATCTTATTAAACTAAATCTTTAAGCCAACCTCAGCAAAAAGCCCCTACTGACATGGTTAAGTATAATTGCAGGCACATCCAGCCTGGTCTTTGGGTTATTCTGGGGGTTTCTAATGTCTGTCGAAATAGAATAATCATGATGTGCGAGCTAAGATGGTTTTTGGGAAGCCCTCCAACTTTTTTATGTCCTATTGGCTCATAACTAGAAAACATGATCTGGCACTCGCTGCTTTCCACTCATCTGCCCTCTCTCCGTCTCTCTCTATTAGCAGAAGCACTCTTATGTCTCTCTCTTTCTCTCTTTCTCTCGCCCTCCCTCTCTCTCTCCCTCTCTCCCTCTCTCTTGCTCTCTCTCCATCTCTCTTTCTCTCTCCATCTCTCTCCATCTCTCTCTCTCCATCTCTCTCTCCCTCTCTCTCTATCTCTCTACCTCTCTCTCTTTTTCTCTCTCGTCTCCTCTCTTTTTCTCTTCTCTATTCCATCTCTCCCTCTTATTTTCGCATCCCAGACCCAGGCGGTTGTGTTTGTGTTTATCAGAGAACATTCCTCCCGTGTGTCTGCTAAATGCTATCAGCCTGTCAGGGTGATCCACCCCTTCACCCATCCGTCTCGGCAGAACTGTGTCCAGACCCCCTGAAGGAATGCAGACCTTGATGGGGAAGTGAGTTGGTAGGACAGTGCTTCTTATAGCTACCATGTGCCGTTTCAGAGGTGGTCATTAAACGAATACAAAGTGTGTATGTGGTGGTTATGGCAGGAAATCGCCCTCTGCTCATCTTAATGTGCTAAGCTTACTTCCCCTTACCACATCTGCTACCGTTCTCACCTTTTACTTCATACACCTAACTGTTCACTTTCATGTAGTCAGTATTGGCAAGCTAGTTTGTTGTCCTTGCTCTCCCTCTTGTACTCTTTCTTTGTCGTACCCACACACGTCCATATTTCACACGTACGGATACTGCATAAGTATTCATTTATCTTCCTCACTTAAACTAAGGTGTTATTAAGTAATAAGACGTTTACATAAACCTTTGGCCCCCACAACGATACAAATACAAGGTAGCCGTTCTGCCTTACCTACTCGCTGGTGCCCTCTGTTGGCAAAAACATGTTACGACAACATGCAGATGACAGTAATGTGAAGGAGCCAGGAGTTTGAGTTGGGGGGGGGGGGGGGGGGGGGGGGGGGCAGCTGAGAGAAAGAGGACGTCATAGTTTCCTCTTGGAGCAGAAAGGAGAAAGAAGCCTACTATGGCTCATCAACCTGAAAGCTTTTAATTACACACACACACACACATGTGCATGCAATCATTGTATGTACACACCAGGACATCTGTAGGAATCCTAAAATGCATTTGAAACTCTTTTTTTTCATGCACAGCCATGTGGACACAGATCCACACACACACACACACACACACACACACACACACACACACACACACACACACACACACACACACACACACACACAGTCTCTCTCTGGTGCAGGGGTAGCCATTGGTCTTTTGCTGAGGAGTTTAGGTTCTCCAGGTGTTGGTCTAGTTACTAGTCTCGGTCTTGGCTTGGTCTAGGTCCTGGTCTGGTCTAGGTCCTGTTCAATGTCTTGGTCCTGGTCTATTCTAGGTCCTGGTCTAGCCTAGGTCCTGGTTGGGTCTAGGTTCTGGTCTGGTCTAAGTCCTGGTCTGGCCTGGGTCCTGGTCTGGCCTAGGTCTTGGTCTGGACTCTGCAGAGGGCCTTAGAGTTCTGTGGTCTGGTTCAGCAGGTTTTCATTTCCCAGTCTTCTGGATGCCACTGCTCAGTCTCATTGAAAACATCCTCAGGAATTTCCTGTCACTGCCACAGCCTAGACACCACACACACACACACACACACACACACACACACACACACACACACACACACACACACACACACACACACACACACACACACAGTGAGCAGTTGAGCATTTCTCATTAACTTTTTTTCTTGTTTTAAATTTAACGTTTATTTAATTTAGTTTTTAAAGTGTGTTTGCTAGTTTAGTTAATCTTTTATTTTCTGGAAAGCGTTTATTTATTTATTTATTTTATTTCAGTGAAGAAGATGTTTTTTCAAACCTAGTTTTCGTTATTTCAGCACTTTTTGACAAAAAATTACAAAATAGTTTTCGTTACAGAGACTAACCTTGACACACCCACACACACACACACATACAAACAATATTACATGTAATAAGTGTTTGTGTGTGTGTGCCGGGGTGAAAGGCCTTGCACTTGCGCATGTTTGCTTTTGGAAGGGCTGACACTAGTCAGCTGACCCAATGAGATGTTTATCCCTATAAACAGTAGTTGTTACTGTAAAAACACATATTGCAGCGTCCCTTTAGTCTGCTAGGGGATTGCTTATGTGTGTGTGTGTGTGGGGGGGGGGGGATGTTTCTGTGTGTGTGCGTGCTTCTGTGTGTGTGCGTGAGTGTGTATGTGTGTGTGTGTGTGTCTGTGTCTGTGTGTGTGTCTGTGTGTATGCGTGTGTGGGTGTGTGTTTCTCTTTGTGTCGTGTGTGTGTGTTTGTGTGTGTGTCTGTGTATATATATGTATTATCTGGCTATAATGGGCCATTGTGTCGTCAGAGTGGCTCCATGTGTTTTGCAGTTGGACATGGTGTTATGGTGTGGTGAGTGATGACGTGGTCATGATTAAAAAGGCGAGTGAGAGAGAGAGAGAGAGAGAGAGAGAGAGAGAGAGAGAGAGAGAGAGAGAGAGAGAGAGAGAGAGAGAGAGAGAGAGAGAGAGAGAGAGAGAGAAATTAAGTCTGTCTGGTTCACCTGCTGGACTGTCTCTTTAAATGTCTGTCTTCTGTAATTCTTTCCTCCTGTCCGCCTGTCTGCTGCCTGTCTGGCCATGAAGAGTCTGTATCCTACCCGTCCATCTGCCACACTGTCGGCCCCAAGCTTGGCCCAATCGCTTCTTGTCTTTCCCACATTCCAGCAGTAACTTATGGAGTAGTAGAGGTTGCATGTGCGTGTATGTGGGCACCCAAGCAGTGAGAACAGCGCAGTACAACAGTGATTGGGGAGAGAATATCAGAGTTCAATGTACCATATTTTCTTTAGTCCAGCATTGCTTCCTCTGTTCTGTCTGGTTTCAGGGCTACCACCCTCCTCTCCTCCTCTCCCCTCCCTTCCCTTCCCCTCAACCTTCACACACACACACACACACACACACACACACACACACACACACACACACACACACACACACACACATACACACACACACACATCCTCACACACTAGCACACAAAGACAAATGCACAGTGACAGACAAATACACAGTCCATCGTATTGCACCGGTCTGACGCTTCACAGAGTCTCTCTCCTGTGTTATGTGGTAGAGTCATTGTGGTGAGCGGCCAACATTCGTTTTCTGGTCAAACAATGTTCCATCTCACTCTGTCTAGGTCTCTCTCTCTGTCTCTTTCTAACACACACACACGCACACTCACATATGCACACACACACAAACACATACACACACACACACATGCACGCACGCACACACACACACACTCACACTCACACACACATATACACACACATAATCACACACACACACACACACACATTGCATGTAGGCTACAGAAGTTACTACAGTTGCATGTCGTTAGCTGCCTTTGACTCCAAACTGAAGAGGTGAAATATGAAAACATAAGCTCATCATACATCATGAGACTTCCACTAATCCAAGTGCCATCACTTTCTTTCCCATCACTTTTTCCAACGTATTTCAACCTGTCTCTTCCATCAGCCTCTTATCATTAAAATGTCCCACTTCTGGGTATAGCGAGGAATTTGTGGATTTGCATTGGGTTCAAAACGGCTTTCACTGGCCTTTTGGTCATGACATTAAGTAATGTCCATGAGAACGGTCTTAAAAGCTTCTCCATATCACAGTATCTTCTTAAGTAATGTCCATGACAACGGTCTTTAAAGCTTCTCTATATCACAGTATCTTCTTAAGTAATGTCCATGAGAACGGTCTTTAAAGCTTCTCTATATCACAGTATCTTCTTAAGTAATGTCCATGAGAACGGTCTTTAAAGCTTCTCTATATCACAGTATCTTCTTAAATAATGTCCATGACAACGGTTTTTAAAGCTTCTCCATATCACAGTATCTTCTTAAGTAATGTCCATGACAACGGTCTTTAAAGCTTCTCTATATCTTTGCTGTGTGCCAGCAATAGCAGGTCATCCTTGTTATTCTTCATGGTTACAGGGCTGTAGTTATTCACT
Source organism: Lota lota (assembly GCA_026745465.1). Lineage (NCBI taxonomy): Eukaryota > Metazoa > Chordata > Actinopteri > Gadiformes > Lotidae > Lota > Lota lota. Next base: position 494,732 of record JACYXH010000091.1, on the reverse strand, counting down.
GAGAACATTAACATCTACTAATTGATAAAAACAACCATCTAAATTAAAAAGAAATAAAGAAAGTGGTGTGCATACAATTAAACATTTGGTCTATCCATTAACTACATCAGAGCCCCGAATTTGCTACGGCAATTAAATCACATATGTTTTCCCTTTTCACAAAACAGAGACAATTTTGACACTACTTTCAGTGCTTTCAATTTAATAAGCTCTCCTTCTACGCCCATGTAAGGTTTGACATTCTTTATAAATTCGTCGGAATGTATAGTCAAGATGGTTAACTTCAAAGGATAGATCACACCCACAACTGTAAATCTAACATCCTCATAGTTCTCCAGACTGCCAGGTGTAATTAGATTAGCCCAGCTCTTCCAATGACGAACAGCTCAATAGCAATTTAACAGGCCTCTCTTCTAGCTGCTTGATCAATCCACTTTGATCCTCGTATTTGCATACAGCAGAGACAAGTTTATATGGTGCCCCCACAACATGTACTTGGGTTAATGGGATTACCTGTGCATTGGGCATCGCATGCAGTCATATTATGCCCAAACCCAGTCATCAATCAACCTAGTGTGTGTGTTTGTGTGTGTGTGTGTGTGCGCGCAGACGTGTGCATGTGTGTACACGCATGTTTGCATGTGCATGTGTGTATGTGAGTGTGTTCATGATAAAGAGACCTTTCTCTAGTGGTTGACAAGCTGTTCTCTCTCTCTCCTACACCTCTACCAGGTGGAGACAGAGATGTAAAGCTAGACTCCGTCCGAGAGAAACCAAAACAAACCATGACGTTGGCTTTTACTAAATATTTGAGCTCCACTGGGGATTCATCCCTCCATGCCTCCCTCCCTCTGTATCGTCGTCTCCCTTCCCCTCTTCCCTGGCATTCCTCTGCTTTTTCTCCACTTTGCCATCCTGTGCTGCAACCCCTTTTCTCTCTCTCTCGCACTGTCTCCTGGTCGCTCTCTCTCTCTCTCTCACCCTCTCTATCTCTCTACCAGTGGGATGTGTCTGCAGCCCACTCAGTCTAAATACTGGAACCTCTGAAAACACTGTGAAGCCTTAAACAGTGAGCCTCTGTCTGTGTGAGACAGTGAATTGAAGGGAATTTAATTTTATTCACATGAGAAAGGAGGTGATATCATTATAGCGGCTGAGGGATGGATGAAGGAAGGTTGAGAGGTTTCCATTAATCCCAGCTCCTAAATCAAGACAGCAGAGGACCACAGGCGGCCACTTCCCGCGACATCGTCTAGATGACCGTGTGGAACAAGAGCAGTGATCCTGGAGGATCAGCAGCTCTTGATGTGACTTTCTGTCTCTCTGTGTCTCTGTAGGTCTGTCTGCACTTTTGTCTGTCAGATGTGCAGACAGATGTGCAGACAGGCAGACAGATATACAACTGCACTTCTTCACGCAAGTCTGTCTGTATGTCTGTATGTCTGTATGTCTGTATGTCTGCAAAGCTGTCTGTCTGCCCTCCACAGCAGGCCTCCAGCTGTCCCTCTGTCCACAGCCGCGGTTTACTTTATCGTTATTTTTCTATCAGCTCTGTCTATACGTTTCACCCTCAACCACGCTGAGAGTTGTGTAGACGTTGGCCGTGGGTCAGGGGAGATGAAGAGAGAAGTGAAGTGATGGAGGTAGATGGAGGTCTAGAGCTCATTGGACCCCGGCTGGGTGGAGAGGAGGTGCTGACAAGACTGGAGAGAGGCCCACGGAACCCGGAGCCAGAACCTGGGTGGCTGCATGAGAGATCTGCTGCACCACTCTATCCACACACATTCATACACACATTCCTACATTTATATACACACATATGCATACACACACACACACACACACACACATTCATACTTTTACATACACACACAGGCATACACACTCACACACACACACACACATTCATACTTTTACATACACACACAGGCATACACACACACTCACTCACACACACACACATTCATACTTTTACATGCACACACACACACATTTGTACATATACATACACAGACATGCATACACACACATACCCACATACATTCATACATACACAGACATACACACACACACACACACACACACACAGACACATTCATGTGTCCTATGCATGCAGTCATGCCTACACACGCAAACACACACACACACCAACTCATACATATACAGCCTAGATTGAACACACACACACTCATAGAAACACACACCACAATCTCACATGTCAGGGTGTGTATGTATGTTTGTATGTGTGCAAACACTCACACAGCTATGCACACAACATACATGTGCAGAAAGACCGGTATGCACACACACACACACACACACACATATGCACACAGCCACACACATATTACATACACACATATGCACCCACCCCCACACAGGGTGGAAAGAGAGAGTTGGAACAGGGTGAGGAGAGAGATGAATGACAGACAAAGCAAACAAACAGACATCAGAGCAAGGCGGTGGGACTGAAGGGAGATGTGATTAAGAGCACAGTACTAGAACATTCAACAGACAGGACTGTGAACCTGAGGGACGTTCCAGGAAATACAGATGGGGATGAGATGGGGAGCACACACACACACATACACACACACGCACACACGCAATGCTCACTCAGTCAGTAAGAATGTTGGATATTGTAAATGTTTGGATGGAGAGAAGCGTACCAGAGGCCATTAAGCCTGCTCAACACCCTGAGAGCCATACCAACACAGTAAAAGATAGACCGGTTGTAAAACTCATTAAATGCAAGCTCTACTTACAGTATTATTAGATAATTTACTCATACTGTTTTACATGTAAAAATTAGATAGTGTTGTACCGTTGCCCAGCATTTCACTTGGGGTATTTAAAGGATTGTTTTAGAGCTGGCACCAGGAGTGATTAGGCGGCATTCATTAGGATCTTCAATTGAGACACACACAAGTTGACACACACACACACACATGTCTACGTGCACACACACCCACAAACACATGCACGCACCCGCAAACACATGCAATCTCTCTGGTAGAAATATTGTATATGTGCCTGTGTGCAGAGATACACATTTTTTAAACACAGTGTCAGCTTGCAATTGCAATTTGCAAAGTTTGCAATTGCAAACCATGCAATTCAAACACATTCAACATGTTAACACACTACTGGGGAAATCATTGAGTGAAATTTGCACGTTTTCCTCTTCTTCGTCTCTTATTAAGTCACAGACACACGTAGAGAAAACCCCAGCGTAGAGAATAAGACATGCATGCACACACGCGCACTCCAGCACTTTCTCCTTTTAGTCTGTGGTTAAAAAGTCTGCCCTAGAGCACGTATCTGTCTGTGTGGTAGTGTCTGCTTGTGTGTGTGTGTGTGTGTGTGTGTGTGTGTGTGTGTGTGTGTGTGTGTGTGTGTGTGTGTGTGCATGCGTACGTGCATACACGTGAGTGTGTGTGTGTGTGTGTGTGTGTGTACGTGTGTGTGTACGTATATACGTGTGGGTGCGTGCGAGTGAGCATTCATACATGTGTGTGTGTGTGTGTTGGTGTGGGTGCATGCAAGCATTCATACATGTGTGTGTGTTTGTATGTGTATGCGTGTCTGCGTGCATTGGACAGCGATGCACACAGCCGTGAGTAAACGGTGAGCCAGGAGGACTTGAAGCTGAGGTCAGCTTGGCCTCACACCCCTGGAAGACACAGAGAGGGTTCTGTTCTGCGCTCACAACTCAAGTGAATAGAACAGCTGCTGGACGCGGAGACCTGGCGGGCTGAATCTGTCAGCCCCCCCTAGTCACTTTACCAGGCGGTTGACTCTGGCCCCTCTCTCTCTCTGGGAGGAGAGGAGCAGAGGAAGAATTGCTCTGGAGGACAGGGAGAGGGGAGACGTTGGAAGTGAGGAACAGACAGAGGTGTGGAAGGAAGGGTAAGGGGGAGGACAGGAGAATGAGCAACACATTGGAGAAACTAGAGGAAGTGCGAAAGGGAACAATTTAGTAAAACAGAATATAAACAAAGGAAACGATGAAGGAGATATGGTTTGTTGAAAGAACACTACACACACAAACTCACACCCAGTGGTCACAGACACACACATACACCATGACACACACGTTACTTAAACAACTACAAATATGCGCACGCCCATAGACACACCTGGTACACCCAGCTCTGTCCAGACGCAACCACCCCAAACGCGGGCTCTCTCCGGTTAATTAACGGACGGAGTGCGCCGGCCCGGCCTGCTCTGAGCAGTCAGTTGCCGCTCCTCATTCCACAGCCAATCCCGGCACTGCCTTTGAACTCACCCGCCAAGAGAGAAACATCCCAGCATGTCGCATTTTTCACCACTCAGGAATGATCAGAAACATTATAATGATGAAATTGGAGGGAAGGGTGTGTGTGTGTGGGGGGGGGGGGGGGGGGTTACATTGGGCTGATGAAGGCAATGCAACCAGGGGCCTTTAATATTGTCAACGTGCTGTTAATAAACCACCGGAGTGTGTGTCTGTATGTTTGTGTGTAGATATATGCATGCATGCGTGCACGTGCGTGCATACATTCCTGTGTGTTAGTGTACCTGTGTTAGGTGTGTGTGTGTGTATGTGTGTGCGTGTGAGTGTGTACCTGTGGTCGGTGTGTGAGCTGCGAGGTGATGTCAGCCCCTTGCCCTGCATCTTATTGCTGGGTTGAGTGATGCACGGGATTATAGTGTGATGGGCAAAAAAAAAAAGAGCTTTCATCAGTGTGGGGGCCAAGGGGCCTCCCCTTCCATTTGATCTCGGACCCCCTGAATCCCACACAGCCCGGGGCAGAACACAGACTCACAGATACCGGAGGGTTTGTGTGTATGTATTTGTGAGTGTGTGTGTGTGTTCATGTGTGCATGCAAGTGTGTGTGTGTGGGGAGGGGTGTTGAGTGCCATCACTATGCGGTCATTACCAGGCAACAAGTGCAAGTGCTAGATGAAGGGGGCAGCATGTGTTTGAGTGGCCCCCGGTATCTCTGGGATCCTCTATCTATGAGACCTTGTGAACCCTCTTTGTGGTCTGACTGTTATGTGGACAGCAGAGTGCAGCCCTCCTCCTCGCTGCTTTCCACAGCTTCTCATTCCGAAAGGCATTTTCTTTGCTGTCAAAGCCCCAAAGTGGTGGGGTCAAGCCTATCCCACATGCTCATAGTATACACACTATGCACCTATGCACAGTTTAGGGTTTAATCGAATCAAGGTTTCGGCAGTGATCAACTGTGATTCTGCTATTGTACCTCTGGCAAAACTCTCCATAAGGGTACATTAATGAGTCATTAATTCAAGGTGCATGGTACAGTTATGTGCCCTTATTGCAAAGTGTTACCTTACCTCCTACTGTGCCTAATGTGTTTGGCACAAACCAAACAGACCGCTTTTAGTAGACCTTGAAAACCTGTGTTTTCTCATATGTTTCTCATCATGTTTAAACATATATCAGACACCCATCCAACCCATGTCTGCAATGTTTCCTATTTGATTAGGTCACTTCCTGGGGAACCACAGTGTCCTGGATATCCTGAGGCAGGAGGGCTATGAGATTGTCCACACACCGTCTGATCATCAGGGGACCCCCCCAGTGTAAGTATAATAAAAAGTATAGTGAAAAAGTTAAATGTACTTGTGGGAGTGTGTGTGGATGGTGGCTGGTTTAAGCAGCCTCACCTGGCCCGAGTCAGACTGATTGGACTCTGGGGCTGGGTGGGGCTGCACACCTGTTGCACATTGAGCAATCAGTGTGCACAGGTTAAACCAGCCACCACCACACACACTCAGGAAGAGCTCTCCGGCATGGCAGCATGGAGCACCGTCTGCATGCCTCATTCCATGCAACCTTTACAATAAACCGGTTCAACATCACCACCCTGTGTCCATTCGTTTGGAGGAGCCCTGAGGAAATTCACCTAGGTGGAAAATGGGAGCCACCTAGGTGGCGTGTAGTATTGGACATTGCTACAGTACTTTATTATATTATCGGTGTATTCTCCGTTTATTAAGACTGTACTTCCTCGTTGACTGTTAAGCTGCTGATTACTGTTATGGTGGATTGGATCAGAAATGCATTGCAGATTACATTTAGTGATTACAGTTTGACTTCATCCCACCCACCTATGTTGACCTCACGGCAGAAAACATGGAGCAAGCTAGGGAAGTTGAAAAGCTGTTTGTAACATGGATTATTTGACAGAAAGCTCGTACAATTTTTGATTGTGGCAGGCCTGCATGTGAATACACACACACGTTATTTAGATTTTATATTTATAAAACTGATTGCACTGGTGCACACACAGGCATACGCACAAGTCACTTAAACAAAACAATCAGATTTAATTGCTGATCTTCACTCATTTTTCAACACCCATGTGTTTTTGTGTGTGTGTGTGGGTGGGTGAGAGTGTGTGCAACCCCTTGCTTATTATAAAAGGTCTGCTCTGTCCCTGTGGGGTGCTCCAAGGGGATGTAGGGCTGGAGGTGTAGGGCTGGGGGTGTAGATGCTGGGGGTGTGGGGGTGTAGGGCTGGGGGTGTAGAGGGGTGTGGGTGTAGAGGGGTGCGGGTGTGCGGATAGTGGGTGATCCCCGGGTCAGACTGATTGGCCTCATTAAACGCCAACACCAAGCCACTCCAAACCAGGGGCCAAACAATTAAAAAACAATACTCAACAAGGGAACAACCTCGTTAAAAAAGATAGACAAAAAAATAGATAGAAAAAGGCATGCACTCATCCATCCAGGCACTGCTTTTACAAACTTCCCACTGCAAATTACAGCTGTAAACATACTTTACCACCCTCCCCTCCGCCCCCCCCAGCCGCCTCTCTGTTGGTAGACCTGTGGGCCTGACCCGGGTTCTGCTTTAAAAGCTGACAAGTGGACTGACTTATTGCGGTCAGGCAACACATATGTTAACACACACAAACCACAAACTTATCCACAGATACACACACACATACACACACAAACACACACAGTACAGAGTTGCATGCTGCACACATGTTCCACTCCCCGATACAAGGTGAAGCACAGGGAGAGAAATAACACCACAAAATGGCCGACCAAAGGGTGCTTTCGAAAAGCTGTTAGCCTCAAACCTGGAACATTATGGGCAGATTGGCAACGCTGACATTCTCCAAGCCTAGAGGGTCATTATTTGACTGACAGCCAGAGCTGAGCAGCGTAGCGGTTACCTTGGCCTCGACGGTAGCCTACCGCAGCCCGGTTCTACCATCAGTCTGATCCAGCCGTCAATAAACCTGGACGTGTGCCTGTCAAGGTTAAAAATGCAATTTTTTTGCAAACCGCCTAATTTGCAACAGACCAAAAAGCTTACACTAATTATACATCCATTGTGCTGATGGGATTTGCCTCAGAGAATTGAAATAATATGAATGCAATGCTCAGTTTCTCTACGCAATAATATTGGGCTTCTCAATATGTTGCGGTGCACGCTAAGAGTCATTATTGGATAGTGTGATATATAAGACTTGAATGCTCTGTATGCTGCTTGCTGAAAATGTATGTGTATGCCTCAAGGCACTTACAAAACAATCTTTCAGCAAAAGGCCATTAAACGATTAGTTGAGAATGTTTAATACAACATTGATGTTTCTCCCTGTAACTCTATAGTCAATTTTCCTACTTGAGTCAAACGAACCCTGGTGGTACGTGTCTCATCCTGGCTGAAATCACAAGAGACACAAGACTGGGAACTCATTAGAAAGTAAATCAACACAAGGAAGGGGAAGCAGAGCTGGAATACGTTCACTGTGAAAAGCCCCGGCTGAAAACGAAGGCACATAATAAACAACACAGTTACAATGTGCAGAAGAGGGAAAAGGAGGGAGAGAAGAAAGTCTGAGTAATGGATTTTAAGAGGGACTCCAGCATGTGTGCGGAGAGAGCTGGTGGTGTATTCTTGGGTGGTCCGCTTAGGGTAGATATCATATTTGACAACACAGGATGGCAGCTTGAGTTATAACTTCCCCCCACCATGTTGCCTGCTGGGTATTTCTGCACCACACTAGACTCTTTATTAGGGCACTAGTCTTCTTCAGTTTGTAAGCAATTTGTATTTATTTATTTTTGACGTTGGTTTTTGAGTAGTTATGAGAGCACAATATTTGTTATGACAAAACATGATATTGTTTATGGAAGGTTAAAGGATGAAGAACAGGACTGAGAGAAGGGGAATGAGAAATCACTGCCGTTGATCATTCCCAAATGTTATTTCTTGGCCTGGACGCGGTAGCAAAGAGATCGGTGTGCCATGCCCTGAGGGAGTGAGGTTTTCAGGGGTCTTGTGTGTTTGTGTTTGTCATCTCCAGGGAGGAAGCGGCCAGGAGGGGAGAGGAGACCATGGTGGATCCCAGCGTCGAGAGCCCAGGGGTGGGTACGGCCTCCACTGTAGGCTGGGGGACAGGATCCCCTGAGGAGGAGGAGGAGGAGGAGGAGGATCTGGAGGAGCTGGACCAAGACCAGGAGGGGTTCCCGGGGGAGCTCGGGGAGGATGAGCTGCCCCACATGCTGCTCCCCGACAGCCTGAGCCAGCTGGAGGAGTTTGGGCGACACAAGCGTCCACGTAAGGCCCACCGCGGCCACGGGAGGCCCCGGCTCTTCAGCGACCTGTGGGTCCGCATGGAGGACAGGTAGAGGTCACACCACCACCTCCACCAACACTACCTCCACCACCACCACCACCATGTAAAGGTTGATATGGACATACTAGAGGATCGTGCTGTGTAGATGTGCAGTGTGACAGGTATACAAGGACAGTCTGGATTGTAAGGACAGGGTTGTCTACTGGGGAGGGTTAATCGGTGACCCACGGCCGAAAGGTTCTGGGTTCAAACGCAGATGGCTGCAATCTATCAGTAGGCACCCGTGAGCAAGCTGCCTTACTCTTACATGCTCATTAGTGACATTTATCCCTCCCAAAAACACATTAGGTCAAAAGATCATATTTATGGGTGCAGACACTGACTGGTTGCTGCAGAAGGTATGAGCGTCACAGGATTGCAAAATCCCATAATCTATGGGATAGTCATCCAGAAATATTAATCAGACATTAGGAGAAGGCCTGTTTTTTGTGCACGTTCTCCCCACCATAGCTCTGGGGAAGAGCTTTCCAATTCCATCCCATTACACCAGGGACAGCGTGGGCATCAAACAGATAATGCCAAGTAGAATCTGTTGTTTACCCAGATGCCATCCTCTAAAATCAAATAAGAACTGTCACCCCAAACAATAATGTTGTTTTTGTTTTTGTCCATTTGTCCCCCTCCCAGCTCGACGCCACCACCCAACGTGAGGATCATAAACGGCTATGTGACGGTGGAGCCTCCGTTAACTGGCCAGGAGCAGCACAGGCGGGCGGAGCTGCACCTGACAGTGCAGAAACCCAGCACAGCTCCCCCCTACACACACCAGAGTCGCCATAGCTCTGCCCGGTCAGGCTTGGAATGCAGCACTCTCGTAGTTCCCTCTCTTCTAGCCTGGCTGCTATCACACATGCTATTCACCTCCTGACCACATGGGGGAGCTCTCAGACAGACATACACACAGGACCCCTGTGTCTCTCCTCCACCAGAGCACCAGAGAGACGTGAGTGGGGGGGGAGGGGGGGGGGGAACATCTGTACACCAGCAAGAGGAACATCTGTTGTTCTTTATCATGCACCAAAACACCTCGTCAAGCCTTATAAACTATAGCGTTGAATAAGCTCTGAGCCATGATGCAGAGGACGAATAGACTGCTTCTGGTAGGAAATGTATTGCATCAAGAGGATACTAGAGAAAATTCTTAAAACCTAATAAGTATTATGATAGAAGATTGATAGTAGTAAAGATTTTAATACAGCACAATTAACACCTGTGATTTGTATGAGTGTGTGGTGTGGAGGGTTCTATGGAGAGAGTATGCCACAACAATAACTATAATGGCTATAACAGACTGTAAAGAAAACTGTAACATTTTTTAACTGGAGGTGGATGTTTGTTGCCAGTTTTGTAAATTGTGCATTTTGTTTATAAAGAAATATTGTATATTTATTATATCTGGTAATAAAGAGTATATTTTCTTGCAATTGAAGATTATTGAAAAATAAAACATTGAAAAACGGGCATTTGGGTGGACTTTTCCTTTTGCCGTAATTTATTCATATTTATTAGTTCAAAAATACGATTTTGTTAGTTTTATGTTATGGCATTAGCATACGCGATGCGGACCATTACAAGTTCAGCTTTATTTGTCGTGTGAAGATCACTGACACAACTCGAACTCCCTTGTGCCATCTACTGGCCAGGGCGCAACATTATGAGGTCATGGGGACACGCGGCAACAGGAAGGTAAAGGGAGTTTCATTTTCGTAAGGTTGAGCTGGATTCATTACGTATGGTTTGGGACGAGAATGCCAACACAATATAAAGCTAATCGTTGTAAAGAAGGCTTTAAATATACAGACGGAAAAAAAAGAAAGAATGTATTGCAGTTGATTCTGTTAATAGCCTAGGCTATCAGGAACTATGGCTACTGGCTTATAAAACATTGTCATATCTACGTAGGATAAACTGAACATGTTAAATGAAATGAAAGCCTTATGTAGAGTGCTATGAGAGTAACGTTTGAAATGTGTACCCTTTAAGAGGTTTAAACCGTCTATTGAGTTTTTCCGACCCATGTTCATGTTAATAATACTAGTTTACAAGTGGTCAAACATTGTAATGTAGTGTTCCCATCCGCCGACAGGTGGCGCTAGAGCCACACATTAAGAGAATAGATCAGAGTATAATCCAGGCTCACCTCACCGCGTATTGACACTGCCTTCAATGGGAGAAGGTCGGACAATATCATATACATTCTAACACATTAAGTTAAGTAATATATTAATATACTTATATCTCATATGTTTTATTTTAGTGTCTCAGTAAATCAAGACAGACGCAATACAACAGGCTACAACATTTGGATGAATGTACCTGACTTCTTTTATCCTTAAATAAATGTTTAATCCTACAATCTGAGGCTACTGTTTCGTTTTTTTGTTTGAGAATTTACTCATTTGCTCAAATGTATTTTTTTTTAATTTTGAGGATTTTTAATTGTTTTTGGATTTCTTAATTCATTTACAGAAAAGCAAAATAAACCAGTATATAATAAGACAATAGAGAGAGGGAATTAATGAATCCCTACAAATAGTAGGCATTCAAGGGAGGTTTCCTATCAGACGTTATTATTATAAATCAAAGATTTAACAAAAATAACAATTGAGTGTATAACAACACCATTTCTAATTCATATTTTAGAATGAGCTTTTCCACAAAATACAATGTAATTGAAAAATGATACTTCAAATTCAATATTGCAAAAAAAATAATACCAGCCCAACATGTTGCCAACATAAAAGCACTGCAAAATATAATTAAATACTGTATTTGTATACCACAAAGTGTTTCTCTAAATTGTCTTAATCTAATCAAAATATTAGGGTTTACGTATGTAAACCAAAATACCACAAAACCACTTGAAATCATTAATTTCATTATCACATTGATTTTCCATAATCACATTGTTCATTGATCACATTAACTCATTACCCCAAATTACATTATACATTTCCGATGTTAAACTATCCGACATGGCGTTAGTTTAGCTCCAAGTTTAAACTTTACTCTGATTCCCCGTCTCTCGCCACTCTCATTCTGTTTAATGGTAAAGAAAAGCCAACCAGGTTTTTTAGAAAACAGCTTTTTTGCCCCTTAAGCCAAGGCGGGACAATATTTGCCTCCACTAGAATACCATTTTCCCTGGGCTTGGGGCTGTTGTTTGAGGGAGTGTGTGGGCCTTGACAGGGCGTAGCCAGCACTGACCCCCGCGCTGGCCGCCCGACGCATATAAATACAAGATCACAGCACAAAATCAATGTCCGAGCAAACTCATTAAAAATGCCCCCTTCTCCTTAAATGATTCCCGTTTCCTTCCATTCAACCTGTTAGCGCTCATCTGTCCCCCCCCCGAGAACCCCCCCCCACCCCCAACGACACCTCTATCCCCTCCCTCTCTCTCTCTCTCTCTCTGTCTCTCTCTCTCTCCCTCCCTCCCTCCCTCCCTCTCTCTCTCTCTCTCTCTCTCTCTCTCTCTCTCTCTCTCTCTCTCTCTCTCTCTCTCTCTCTCTGTCTCTCTCTCTCTCCCTCCCTCCCTCCCTCCCTCCCTCTCTCTCTCTCTCTCTCTCTCTCTCTCTCTCTCTCTCTCTCCCTCCCTCCCTCCCTCTCTCTCTCTCTCTCTCTCTCTCTCTCTCTCGCTCTCTCCCCGGGTGGTAATTATTGCAGAAGTCGTTTTTTGCCCTTTGATTTGCACCGTTTCACAAATGAAGGTTAAGTTTGTTTAACCGTGCTGGATTTGCCAGTCATGTTAAAGCATATAATGTGGCAGGTCCCACATGCTTTCCTTTTTTTTACCCCCCCAGCCTGTGTACCCACACCACCCCACCACCTAGCCCTCGTACCAGACCGCCCCATTGACCCAGTCCCCTAAGGAGGTGCGTGTGTGTGTGTGTGTGTGTGTGTGTGTGTTCTTCCAAGGTTAAGGCTTACCGGGTCTGAGGAAGCCTGTGGTGGATCAGCCTCTCGACCCGCTGACTGGCGGATCGGAGGGCAGGGAAGTAGTTAAAAATCACCTCTGGTAAACGGATTAGGAGCCGCCTGCAGTGTTTGCCCTGGGAAGACCTGGAGGAGCACACAGGAAACCATTAAACCCAAAGGGGAGAGAAGAGAGAGGATGAGAGAAGATGGGGGGCAAAGAGAGGGAGGAGAATATAGATAAGAAACCGTTTGTTGTCTCTCTGCCCGATGTGAAGCAGCTGACAGCCTCACTCATACAGAAACGAACTATTTACCAACACATACAACCTTATGTAGTAGGACAATGACAGCCACTCTGTGCTGTAGAGTGGTGATGCGTGTACATTAGATCAATACTGCTGTGAAGTGGTGAAGCCTGTACCGTAGATCAATACCGCACATGAATGATCGATTCCAAGCAACATTGAAACTATTGACCGCCTATCAAATTTAGGGCTCCATTGTGGATTCTCGCATTCACACTCACACAGTATTCGGTCTAATAACAGACACATACAGAACAAAGAACAGATAAAGCCTGTCATCATATAGCCGTATACATAATAGGTCAAAATAACCAATGGCAATTGTCACTTTTGAAGAAACAGGAAAGTGAGTAAAGCAATTGTCTCTCGCCAATATCATATGTATTGTAACACAAACACACCACGCTCCTAACGTAGCGCTGGTAAAACCACACAAAGAGACAGAGGCTTTGTCGGATTACTGCTGATAGATGTTTACAAGAAGGCATTGTTGGGATTTATAATGATGACTTACAGCAGGCAGCATCCGCCTACCCTAACCACCACCACATCTCCTGTGCTGCTGCTGATGTCCACCCCTCTCTGTATTCCACAAGCTCTTCTTCTGGCTCTCTGTCTAGCTAACAGCACCCTTATGCTTAAGCTTTGGGAAAACAAAGTTAGAAAACAAAGTGCATGGCGGGACGACTGCTATACCTTGTTGGATAAGGTCTGTTGTAACGTGCGGTTGTGTGTGTGTGCATGTGTGTGTGTGTGTGTGTGTGTTCGTTTATGTGTGTATCTGGGTGTGTGCACGTGTGTGTGTATCTCTGTATATGTGTGTGTGTGTGTGTGTGTGTGTGCATCTGTGTGTGTGTGTGTGCATCTGTGTGTGTTTGCTGGATGAAACATTATTCTCTGCATTATTGTCCGGAGCCCCATTATGGACCTCTAGCCTGTGTGGCAGCAACACTGGGGGGCTTGGAGAGACGCACAGTCAGGCGCAACACTGGTGGGCTTGGAGAGACGCATGGTCAGGTGCAACACTGGAGGGCTTGGAGAGACGCATGGTCAGGTGCAACACTGGGGGGCTTGGAGAGACGCATGGTCAACTGCAACACTGGTGGGCTTGGAGAGACTGGTGCTGGGCGGAGGAGGAAAACACAATGGGCGAAGGTCTGGAGAACATCTTCTCGGTCCAATCATTGTCGTGGTCCCCCTGCGGAGAAGCATGGGGTGGGAAGAAAGTGCAAGAGAAAGAAAGAAACTAGGAAATATCCTTGTGAATATTTCATCGCTCTTTACAAATTCTGCAGGAGCAATACGAGCATGAGTTAACTTTGTTATTTACCGAATCTGTGTGTGTGTGCGCGCATGCGCGCGGGCATGTGTGTGTGTGTGTGTCGACGTTCATTGAAAGATGATATTAATAAACTAATATCACTGTCACTATAGAGCCATGCATGTCCCATGTAAAAAAAAAAGTGACTGCACATGTGGGCATACATACACATTCATGGTGATGCGGACATACACATGCCCATTCAAACATGTATGTATGTGTGTGTGTGTGTTCCTTGCAGGGAGGCGTTGCAGGGAGTGTTGTGTTTCACAGGTTTCTGCCATGATGCACTGCTTTATTATTCGGCACAAGGGGGCACTTCACATGTGGAATGGGTTCTCTTTGATATCGACAGCAGCTTGAGAGAGAGAGTGCACTCAAAAACAGGCGCAGGGACGAATTTATTCCCCGTGTGTCGGGGGGGGGGGGGGGGGGGACAGTTGTGTATGGCCCCTGGCAGCGGTGGCTGCACATGCGAAGAGCCAAACGCTTTGATGCTCCAGCGGTGTCACTCGGGGCGCTAATGAAATATGGTAATTACCGACACATGAAAGCCCTCCTAGACTGGCCCTGGGAGAAAGGAGATAAAAAACAAATGTGACTTTATCCAAAGATACCCACTGTGATTAATTCTCCTTTTCATAAACATATATTTTATGCCGTCTGCGCGCTACAAAGCGCCGCGGCCGATCAGTTGACCCAGGCCGCTGGCGAGGGGGGAAAGGTCCACTGATTAACAACATTGTGGTCTTTTCCCGTTGCCATAACCCCGTCACACTGTCTCCCCCCACAACCCCGCCCACCGAACAAGCCCCAGTCCCCCACTCCCCCAACTCCCGCCCACCCAACCAGCCCCAACCTGCCCCCCATCCCCGTCTCCATCTTTATGCCCACAGCAAAACTCGAGAGGAAACGGAAGACTGGGGAAAAATGCTTGTTCCACTATGCTGCTTACAACCACTACACCCCAACCACTGGAGCCGTGCCACCTTCTCTGCTTTCACCGTCAAACCAACTTTTCATGAGGTTACAACACCTCAAACGATGCAACTTCAAAGCCAGCAGTAGTTGAGTCGTGGAGCCTGAGATCTCCGGTTGTACAGGTATGCTCTCAGCAGTAGTTGGACTACACTACAATGCACTGTCATGTTTGATGGCATTGGATGTGAAGAATATGCTGTTTGCGTTGCAGTCGTCCACAGAAAATTGGATGGTTGGATTTGTAGTGGTTGGGCTCTGCTACGTTTACTTTCTGTGAGAACAATGTTGTTGATAAAGGTGAAATTTGGCAGCAGGTATGGAACAAACAATTGCAAACCAACACTTGGCAAGTTGGTTGAGTGTGCTGAAGAGTGTCTGAATCCAAACATTTTTGCTCTCCAAATCCCCTCATGCCAAGACCCGCGTCCATAAAATATGATACAAAGCATTGCCATACCAAATAATATTAAGGCACATCACACAAAAATAAGCTTGAATATGGCTGCAGACTTAGATCCTACATTGAAACCATTATTTGCATCCCCAAGGATGTGTGCCACAAACACTCAATAATAACTTTATTTTGTTAAATTACTTATAATACAAAAATAATTCAGTATCTGTTTCAGGGTGTCACAATACTTCCCAGGCTTTTGAGCTCATTGAAGAACATCATGAAGAAATATTTCATTGATACTTCATAGAAATGGTCCAGCAAGCTTCACAATGCAATGCGCTCCTTAGTCCCCTCATAGTGGAGAGGAAAAGGAAGAGGGGCTGAAATGTATAAGGAGGGGGTGCAGCCCTTGTGTTTGACCATCAATGTTTGCTAGCAGTCAGATGGCAAATGGTCTCTTATCACACACACACACACACACACACACACACACACACACACACATACACACACAGACACAGACACACAAACACATACACTTAGCCTTGTCTCTCGGGGGGATGTGGCTGGAGGTCAGGGAGAAGGTGGAGGTCAAATGGGACCTGATCTGTCCTTTTCAAACACTGCTAATAGGATGCTGTGTGTGTGTGTGTGTTTGTGTAAAATAAAATGATTCAACTTGCTAACTGGGGCTAAACACAGATGCACATAAGCTCAAGCACAAATACAAACACACACACACCCACACATGGATAGTAAGACGCTGCCAACTCACAGGAACACACCCAGCACATACCGCTGGCTAAATTCATGCATGGACACTCCTTAAGGTCAGAGCATGGGGTGAGAATGTTAAATGGCCATCTTGGGGACACCAAATATTTTCCTACCCATCACTATTGCCAAACCAATGGCCTGTACATGTTGGGTTGGTGTGTGTGTGTATGTGTGTGCATGCATGCCTTCGTGTTTGCGTGTGTGTGTTTCAGTGTGTGCATAAATGTCTATGTTTGTTCGGAGGTTGACTAAACAAGGGCCAAAGTGATGAGATAACTCAGAGTAAAGAAAAACAGACAGACAGAATGTCCTCCACTAGAAAACCATCGACTTGATTAGAAAATACAATAACGAATCCTACAGGTATGAGGTTGCCACAGCAAATGCATGATGGATAACAGACAGATAGACAGAAAAAACCCTGTCTGTCTGGACAGGCTGTGCATTAAAGGGCAGTACCCGGCCTCCTGCAGTGTCTCTATGGCACACCACAGGCCCTATCCCAGACAGCCCAGCCAGATAGGAGTTCATTCATTCCCAGCCTCGGATTCTATTGCTCTAACACCCCATCGTCCCGAACTCCACCCCACCGAACAAGCCCTTTTATCACCCTGCCCCAGGTGTATCCAGGTAACTCCAAGACCACGCCCCCTCCTAAAACCAGGACAGTCAAGGTAACAGGTAATTGCAGAGCAGTACTCGTTAAAACGGCAATGTTTGCCCTACGGAGCGCCGCTGGCTCGCTCCCATTAGACGAGAACCTTGGGAAAGGCCGGAAGGAGGACTTTATAGGGCAGGAGGAGATGGCGTGTTATCGTACTACTTTGACTTCCTCTTTTCCTGTGTCTCTTGTTCCATGTCGCCAACACCCTCTATCTCTCACTCGTCATCTCATTTTTCATACTTTTTTTGTATTTTAAACAGACATGGCATGTTGTGTCTACTTAATATCAAGTCTAAAACGTATTTACAATAAAGTGTCTCCCACAACTACACTGCCCATCCGAAACCATGACAATCTTCTCACAACAATTGGAACGCTCTTTTTTCTTTGACAACAGTTAAAAGTTAGGCCGTCAAATATTTTTTCTCTTCCGCTCTCTCTCTCTCCCTCTCACCCTCTCTCCCTCCCTCACTCTCTCTTTCTCGCTCTCCCTCTCTCTCCATCTTCATATCATGCCCCTGACCTAATGAGTAACGCTTGCTCGTTCCCTCTTTTAATGTTTGATGGTAGGGCGATAAGAGAGGGTTCTGCTGCACCACTTAATGTGGTCAAAGTGCAGAGTCAGTGGCAGGGAGTGAGTGGGGGGGGGGGGGGGGGGGGGGTGCTTCAATGGCTCCATGCTAGCTAGGAGGCCTGGCCTGGGTCCAGCTTTGGACTTTCATTTATGGATGAACACAGAAAGAAAAATATACACATTTAAGCAATGGCCCGTATCTGTCTACACGGCCATTATCTCCCAATTTATCTATGATAGCGATCTTGAGTTTGTGTATCTCTACTGTCACATGTACTTACCCAATAAGCAGTGATGGGATGACTGTTTCCTTTAATACATGAGCCGTGAAAAGCACGTAGGTGCTGTGTGTTTCCACATGTGGTCCGAAGGAAACAACAAAATGGACATGCATGCACGCGTTCACATACGCATACACACACACACACACACACACACACACACACACACACACACACACACACACACACACACACAGACACACATCAACACGCATACAGACTCTCTAGACACACATATATATTTTTTAAGGGGGCATTTTTTATGTAACACACAATACAAACATACACAGGGATAATGTATGGGTAAGGCCAGACATAGGCAAAAGACTATCACAGTCATGTAGACATGACTGTAAGTAGCTACACTGACCCACATACGTGCGCATTCATCCTGCTAGTGTATGCATCCTCTGTTGCATGTCAAATGTTTACACATGGGCTATGACTTGGTGGCACAGAATGCATATGAACTCTGAACAGCATGCATCTGAACAAAACTCTGTTTTGTAAAAACAATATGAAGTGATGCATAGTGCACCTCATGCCCTATGATGGCACATATTGAGGCTGCACTAAATTCCTGAACGACTAACAATGATTGGATAGATGTACTTGGATGTTTTCCATGTTAAAATCATGAAGGAGTTAGCATTATGATCAACCTCTGTAACATACTTTATCTCAAGTGTTCACACACACTCATGACATGTGTTTATAATTCCTTCTCTTAACAATATATTTTCTAGTTATGGGTCTTAATGTGGTAATGCTTTGGCTAGGTCACCAGAACGAGAATCCAGGTCAGCTAATAACACATTTATCCCTCCTCCTCCTCCTCTCAGTTCTCTCTTTCTCACCCCGTCTCACATTCCCCCTTCCCCTCGCTGTCTCCCCCTTACTGTCTTTTGTGGGGTTTTGTTCCTATTTATTTCTATTTATTCCTCCGCCCTTTAACCGCGGTGCCATTCATTACAGATGCATTGTGCGGCGGCTGTTTGGGGGTCTGATTGAAGTGATGGGCCGGTGCCTGGGGGGCTTCCTGTCAGATGGAGGGTGCTATAGCAAATAGCCCAATGGCTGTGTTTAGATAACACTGACCTCTCCTCTGCCACCACGGCCCCTGCTGCAGCACCACCATTACTGCCCTGATGAGAATCACTGCCTTGCCTTAAGTGGTCGGCAGGAACGGAAGAAGAAAAAAACAACTAATGGATTATATCGTAAATGAAGAGCGGCGAAAGAGAGGAGGGCAGCATGGAAGAGTAAGGAAAGAATGCATCGGAGTGGGAGGGAGTCGAGGGAGGGGGGGTGGTTATGGAGTAACTAGTATCTAGGGTGGTGATGAGGGAAGAGAGAGAGAGAGAGAGAGAGAGAGAGAGAGAGGTAGCCGAGGTCTCGGTGGGACCATGATTTGAGGCGTATTGTAACACCCACCTGCCCTCTCCATGAACAAAAGTGTTCAGACATCATCAGGGAGAATTGTGAAGGGGAGACGAGGGGCACGCTCATGAACGTCCCCCTCATCTGCATTCTGCACATGGGGTTACCGGGGCAACGCGTACAGTACGTTGAGGGGCGGTGTTTGGGAGGGAAGGGGAAAGGGGAGGGGTACAGGGGGTATGGTCTTGACATCGAGAGGGCACTCAGCCTTTTCCTTGGAAATGGACGTTCACGCTTTTGTTCGACAGGGGGTCATGATGATAGTTTTCGATGTGAAAAAAATAGATCCTATTTCAAATAAGAGCCCAGCCTTCTGAGAAAGTGTGTGTGTGTGGGGGGGCTGTGAACTAATACTACTGATGAATCTGACCCTGACGTCAGATGATGAGCAGATCGGCTGCGCTACAAATTAACCCAATCTGGGATAATCTGAAAACAATCTGGGCTCTGAACACACGTAGTAGCGACAGGGGTGATTTCTAATCAGTGGCGGTAGGATTAGGTTGGGCTGGAGCGCGTGATTTCTTCCTCTCTTCTTTACAGCAGCTCACCAGCCTGACCCTGTGTGTGTGTGTGTGTGTGTGTGTGTGTGTGTGTGTGTCTGTCTGCTGTGATCGTGCAGCTGAGCAAGTCTCCTCTTTACCACCAAAAGGACCCAACTGTTCGCTCACTCTGGAGAAACTGATCTGGGTTTCTTGTTCTCTTCCTTTTATCTCGTCGCTCATATGTATGTGTGCGTGCGTGTGTGAGTGTGTCTCGTGCGAGTTGGTATGTCCATATCGTGACCATGGCCTTGTATTTAAGTGCCAGCTTTACAATCCTCATCTAAAGAGACGTCCAGCCTCCTTAAATATGCATTTGAAAACGACGGCCTCTGGTGTTATGCAACTCTTTGCACACAGTTTTAAAAGTCATGGCGGCCATATTACGGCTCATCTCTGAAAGCTAGGGGTTGTAAAACATCATTGCTGCTCCCACATGTGACAACAGGTTTTACAATCAAGCCATTAAACACTATTGACTGAGTGCATGGGCCATAGGTTGTGTGTGTGTGTGTGTGTATGTGAGTGTGTGTGTGTATGTGTGTGTGTGTGTGTGTGCGCGCATGTGTGTCAGTGCGCATGTGCTTGTGTGTAAACACATATTTGTGCGTGTGCATAAGTGTGTATGTGTGTGTTTGTGTGTGTGCTTGTGTTTGTGTGTGTGTTATTTCATGTGTGTGTGCGTGTGTGTGGGTGGATGGGTCATGGGGTTTTGGGGGGTGCACTGCAGTGCCGTTTTGCAGCCATCTAGCCTAAGCTAATGTTGTTCTTTAATTAATCTGCACTACAATGTGCCGTTATAGACGGACGGCAAGGGAGGGCGGGGCTAAGAAGACTAGAAACCAATAACAACAAGGGACGAGAAGCAGACTAACCTTGAGTGAATGCTGGGAGCAGTTGAATCAATATAGTATTGTGCACGGTACCGCAGGATGCATTCACTTGATGAACAGTTCTAACCAAACACGGTATGGTCAAGGTCTGAAGGATAATAAAGTATTTGTTCACGCAGCAGCCTAGTTTCATAATAGATCTTTAAATGGGATAATGGATTTTTCTTTCTTTCTATTTACAGTTTGTTCCACTGGGTTTTCTTTGTTTACATTTGCTTGCCACCAAAGCATGAACAAATGTGTTTTTATTTCAGTATCCCATAGGCCTATATGGATGAGACATTTCTCTTTGGGTTGTATTGCCTTCAGTTGATGTGAACATCTAAAACAAATTATCATTCGCACAATAGGTCACCAGAAATCTCAAATAACGGTGGAAAGGCAGTTATACTACAATTATTTATTTTACATTAAATGGCTACAATTTAAAAATGAAATAAAAATAATCTTAATGCTCCTAATTTTAGATGTGTGAGCAAAGTTTGTGTTGACTAATACAATTCCGTCTTCTTGAATAAACTATAAAGGAGTTAAACGAGTATATCGTTTTTCTCCGGTCTCTTTTCACTTTAAATTAATCTGTTCGGATTCAACTGAAGTGATTCTGCTCTCCCGTGAGTTCCTGAGTATCGGTTTCTGCATTTTCCGTCTGACGTGGGTTCCGTTTTAATAATGAAGTTAGGAAATAACAACTGAATTGGAGAAGTCGTTTAAGTAAACGGATAATTGTTTATTTTGCTCTTTCCTCGGAATCGTTTCTCAAAAGTCTCGATTGCTCTAAAAGCATTAAAGCATTTTTAAATCGATTTTTTCTTTTCTGCTGCATTTTAACTATTAGGCCGCTAGGAGGGGGTATGAATGAATTTTTGTCCTAGTGTTAGCTAGAAAATATGTACATATAAATACATATAGGCCTATAAAAAATATATAATATGTAGATGTACAAATGTAGGTACAATTGTTAGAAATACAAACAATAAACTGCCCAATAGATAGAGTAAGAAAGAGAGCGCGAGAGAGAGGGAGAGGGGGAGAGGGGGAGACAGCTATAGATAGATAGATAGATAGATAGATAGATAGATAGATAGATAGATAGATAGATAGATAGATAGATAGATAGATAGATAGATAGATAGATAGATAGATAGATGGATCGATGGATCGATGGGTTGCTGGATAGATAGATAGATAGATAGATAGATAGATAGATAGATAGATAGATAGATAGATAGATAGATAGATAGATAGATAGATAGATAGATAGATAGATAGATAGATAGATAGATAGATAGATAGATAGATAGATAGATAGATAGATAGATGGGTAGATAGATGGTGGATCGATGGGTTGCTGGATAGATTGATAGATTGATAGATAGATAGATAGATAGATAGATAGATAGATAGATAGATAGATAGATAGATAGATAGATAGATAGATAGATGGATAGCTGGATAGACCGATCAGATCAAAATAATAATGTGTGTTTATGGCTTATTTAGCTCCACAGTTTTCTTTCAACCTGTTGATTCTATTGCTATTTTGTTTTTAACCTTCCACTACAACTAACAACAACATCCCTGGTGTGTCCCTGACTCTTAATTTCTCCCCATAATACTGCAGCCTCTTTGAGTCTCACCTTTAGACAGCAGGGTTCAGCCATCCAGGGGAGAAAATCCACCATTAACATGCATCTCATATTATGGCAGAGTGGGCTTTAGAACAGGCAGGCTGAGAGAGAGAGAGAGAGAGAGAGAGAGAGAGAGAGAGAGAGAGAGAGAGAGAGAGAGAGAGAGAGAGAGAGAGAGAGAGAGAGAGAGAGAGAGAGAGAGAGAGAGAGAGAGAGAGAGAGAGAGAGAGAGAGAGAGAGAGAATGTTATTTAGGATTCAAGATTTCTATTTGGACCCCGTGAAAGAGACTTAATGCCAATTGTCCTGCTGGTCACCTCACTCGATAAAATGCAAATGTAGAGGTCTATAGGGCCTGGTGTGGGCCAGCCATTGATTTGAGATGAATACAGTGGCTACTCTCTGGCCCTTCAAAGTTATTAGGACTAATAGAAAAACATAAAATAGTGAGAGAGATGGAGAGACAGATAGAGACAGAGAGAGTGAGAGAGAGAGAAAAAGAGAGAGAAAGAGAGATAGAGATCAAGAGAGAGAGAGAAGCGTAGATCTGCACAAATGCTCCAAATGCTTGGATACTCCACAGGCCTCTTGGAGAGTTTGGCTAGCAATTTGCATTCCTTTGTGTGTCAACTTGTAATCCCCCCCCCCCCCCCCCCCCCCCCCCACCCACCCCCACCCCCCCCCCCCCCCAGCATGCCAAGAAACACACAACAGATTTATTGTCCCAGTCAACAAATCGTTTAGGTCATCCCAAACCTATTACTGCCTAATGCAGTGAGAGGCCCAGCAGCCCCTGCATTGCTCTCCTCCACCTCATCACACAGACCTGTTCCCGCCAAACGTTGTACCCTGGAGCTGGCACCCCACGGCTCGCCTGCCTTTGTTGGGACTCTGGACCTATTCACACCAAACGTACTTCTGGAGCCCCATGCGCCTCCTTTAAACGGCATGGGAGGTGAGGCTCCAGGAACTGCAGGCCTGAGTCTAACAGTTTAGTCCCAGGCCAATGGAGCTAAACATGAGTCGTTTTTTATGCTTTTTTAAAGCCCACACAGGCACACTAAATCGAAATCCCATGCATGAACACGCACATACATTCAAGTGTTGTTGTTTTTTTGTATTATTCTTGTGAAAAGTAAATCCCTCCGATTATTTGAATGTTTATTTGAATGTAAATACAAGATGTCTATTTTGTTAGCCTTTGTAAGCATGCTTACTTATGTATACTTGGCTTACTTACTGACTGAGCCAACGCATTAGAAAATGCCGTAGTTCTTAGTGTCTTTAAAAATATATATACATGACATTGGAGCGAGATAGAGACTGACGCCCATCTGCTCGCCTTTGTGTGGTGGCCTCCAACCGCAATGCTCAAACATCCTAAAAAAAAAAGAAAGCGGTGGGGGATGGAGAGAGAGAGAGAGAGAGAGAGAGAGAGAGAGAGAGAGAGAGAGAGAGAGAGAGAGAGAGAGAGAGAGAGGTGGAAGATCTCCCCCACACAGACAATCTCCCCACAAACACAACGGGCCTTTGATTCGTTTGTTTGGACACACACATTGATGTATAATTGTTGTTTTTCTTTTTCAGTGTACCCCACAAGGCGTGCATGCATCACGCAGCACAAGTAGCGCACATGGCACCGATCCTCCATCAAAGACGGCCCGTGACAATTCTTGCAGCGGGAAACGTTTCCCGGTTGCATGCGGTGTTCTAAACTCACGGGGCCGTACAGAGCCGGCCAAGAAAATGTCCACGACTATTTGTCAATCAAACTGAAAAAGTATTCATGAGGTATTAAGGCCTTGTTAACTTCTGTCTTTTGTTATAATATCGGTAATATCAGAGCCGGATATGTATCTAATAGCCCGCGTCCTTCACTTCGCAGACGTCATAATGTGCCAATAACGCTTATACATGAATTCGATCAGAGGAGCTATAAAGTCCAGCAACCAGGGGAACTGTAAACTCAATTTCCGTGGTTACATTTGCATTTCAGTCTGCAGATTGAAAGGGCTGAATCATGGATCTTAATTCAATCAAAAAGGCCTACCGCAGGCCCCAGAGACCGATTTTTTTTTTAAAACGTATGATCTGTATCTTTATTTAGGCCTACCATTAGTTTATTTGAAAGTACTTATTTAATTAATAATTTTCATCACTACCTTGCAAATTTTAAATAAAATACTGTGAATTGTATGTTTGGTCAATTCGAATTGTACATCTGGCCCAGCCTATACTAGTGTGATTTTCTTCTTTGTGTGGCATCTTTTTAAACCGATTATTTATTTAATTATATTTATTTATTTATTAGTATTACTACTACTACTACTATTACTACTACTACTAGTAGTAGTAGTAGTACAAGTAGTAAAACAATATAAATAATAATATCATAATTATTACGATGATGATTATTATTATTGTCATACATATTTTTGTATGATAATGTCTACATTATCCATTAATTAATATTTTAAATAGAACATAGGCCTATGCTATATTAGAAGTATAAATAGGCTACTAAGTCTACTTTGCAGGGATCAGCAGATTTGCCAAATGTTTCACGTCTCACGAAATTGGTACAAGATAGAGCGGTTGAGTCCCTGAGCTGGTAATAATTTATTTTGTCAAATTTAATTTACTGCTTAAGTGCGTCAAGACCAATGAGGCCTGACTTAAAACGTATGTCTGTGTGTATGGAAGCGTTCACGGAATCAGACGTTGTGTTTCGGAGTCCTAGTGGATTTTTTTGTATTTGTTATATAACACTTTATTTCGTTTAAGCAACTGTAAATCTCACCTCCTTGCTAGATTTCACTTCCATATTCAAGCCTAAGATGTGTAACATCTAGGTTGTTTGTTTTCTAATACGTTTCCCAAAAATATTTGAGCAAAACATCTTTGTAATGTTTGAGCATAGCATTCTTTAAACGTTGCATTGTTTCTCAACTTTTTGAGTTATAATATGAATCTTTTTTTGTTTCTATATTTCTTTCTTAACAAAAATATGCCAAAGTCCACATCGCTAAATGTGTTCCACATGACAGGCCTACTAAAACGTCATATTTTCCTCAAGGCAATCGCAAAGCTTTTGCCATTGTTAACATTTGTCATTCTAATGAAGGTTTAAAGACAATGTGTCATTTTCTGTTCATATATATAGGCCTATGTCTCGCCACGAAGCTCCTCACACAAGCCGTTCGTTACGTTGCCTCTTTACCCGTAACACAATATGTGTGCAATCAACACTTTCTACCTTAAGCTTATTGAATACATTATGCATTAATATTTTTTTTAAATAATAACAGTTTTGTCAAACTTTCCAAAGAGAAAAATGTACAATGCCCGAAAAAATAAATAAAACCAACAAAAGAATAGACTACTATTCTTCCCGAGATTCACCAAGATTAAAGCTTTGTCGCCACAGAATGCTTAGAAGTGTCTGATAGGCAGGTGTTGGTACTCGGTTGTTGAGAAGTCCTAAATTGCAGGCTGAAAGCCACCCTCAGCCCTGATCCCCTACGTATCCTGCAGGCCTTGGCTCTCCTCTCTGCTCTCCCGGTCTGCCTGCTCCTCACCGCTCCCCTACTTCTCTTTCTTGGGCCTTTGATCAGACGATCCGGCCTCTCTGCCACAGCCAGCCATCAGGGGACTCCTCACCCTCTGGCTACAACAACACTGCCTGCTGAGAAACCCTCTCTCAGGCGTAATGCGCGCACACACACACACACACTCACACACAGAAACACACACAGACAGACACACAGACACAGACACACACACATATATACAACACGCCACACACATGCACACATGCACAAACAAATGCACACAGACACACACACACACACACACACACACACACACCAAAATGACCCTTACCCCAACTGCTGTTCATCCCCAAGAAAACAGAAAGCAAAGCAGGTTTTCTGTTATCGTGAGGTAGAGTGCAGTTGCCCACTCATGAACAAATGAGAGGTCCAACTCTATTTCTATGTGTGTGATACGGAAGAGACAGTCATGTGTATACATGTGTGTAGGTGTTTGTGTCTGTGACATGTCTATGCATGTTTTTCTGTTTGTGCGTGTGTGTCTGTGTGTGTGTGCTCTGTTTGCTTGGACCGGTTTGTGTGCCATATGGGTTCACAAATTTACACAGTACCGTGTGTTTCTCTGCCAAGTAGAGGAGACAGGGAATGATAACCAGGGTATGCTATAGCTTTTACTGAGCAAACACATTATGAGCTGGGAGCTGCGTTTTCCACATGCAAACAGACATCAGAACAAACAGGCCAACACAGCTTGCCTACACGTGTAGAACTGTACTCCGGGCCACCTGCAAGCTTTTATCTCGAGCCCCAGTGCCCGAGTTACTTCCTCCTCTGTGCTTGACCTCAAAACCCATTCAGCCAACATACGCTCAATTATGGATATGAGAAATACTTTGATCAGGATCCCGAGAAACGGTGAAAAATCCTCACAGGACAACAATTTTTATAAACTCCTTTGTTTCGTTTTCACGGTGGTGGAACATGTTTGTTGATCTCAGCCCTCTCTCTCTCCCTCCCTCTCTGTGTCTCAATGGTGGGGTTGTTCGTTTCTCTTTGAAAAAGCCCTCTGTGTTCTCCTGCAGAACTGGAAGTAATCCTGCCCAAACATCTGGTGATGACTCAGGCAGCATATCTCATACACATCACATGTGATTCATTACCCTGAGGTCGGCCTGTCCCAGGCAAATTGGACTCGTGTATATTTTCAGATGGTCCCATACATATACATGGCACTGGTCTGTGATGACATGTAGAAAGTGTTTCCAGGGTCTGTGTCGGAGCTCAGAAGTCGGCACGGCTGGATATACCTCCACTGGTGCGGGCGACACAGGAAGCACCTTGGGAGGGGTGGGGGGGGGGCATCCTCTTCACCGTCACCTGCCCCGCAGCACCTCAGCACCCGTCACCCCTGAAACTCCCCCCCCCCCCCTCCCCCCCATGAACACTGGGGTCAATTAACTAATTAAGTGCCAATTAGAGCATTAGCCGCTTCCCGTGACTGTGAGGTGGTAAACGGTGCAAGTGGTGGCCAGAGGGCTGAACCGGCACAGTTCAACAGGGTTTTTATGCTGCAAAACACAATGACACAGTCATGGAATGAGTGCAAGTGAGCCGCACAGGGAAAATGGTGCACAATGTAAATAGTTTTTGGCCGACATTACGCTATAATGTATTGTGTCATATCCATTTGTTATTACGGATGATTATTTTTTTCTTCATACATTTCTTCTTTATATTTTTTATATCTGAAATGTATTCATTATCAACCAATTTTATCATCAAAGATTTGTCCACTTTTCACAGAAGTTCTTTCTTTTAAGTCAGGATGCAGAAATCAATACACAATACCATACACATAGTATATATGCACATATATAAACAGTTTTCTGCATAAAAATACATTTCCTGATTCTTGTAAAGCTGTTCAGTGAAGCCCACCCGCTCAGTATGTCATACAGGTTAAAAAAATGCTCAGAAATATTTGCAAAACCCTTCTCATGTTATCCCCCATATCAAAACATCTGTTAGTGCAATGTGGATCCCGCAAGCCTCTGCTGCTGGCCTCATCTCTGCTTCAGCTTTATGCTGTCGATGTTGAGGGGAGACCCGAGCACTAGTGAGGTCTAAGCATGGGGGACAGTTCTGTTCCTCAGATAGGCTGATACATTAGCCACAGACAAGAAAGAGAACAACTCACTTTAAAGGGGCGTAGTATTCCCTCACATTTACCTTTGATAAAGATTGGATGCAGCCTTGCCGCTTTGCAGGATTTTGAGCACTTCAGTGATGCAATGACTATAGTTGAAATAGGAGACACCTGCAATCATCAGTCCATGCCTAGAAGACATTCCCCCGTTCCCATATGGACACAGTGTAATAGTGTCAAGACTTACAATGTGCCCTGCTACTTATATTGCACATCTCCAAAAATGTGTACAGGCCCTCTATTCCGGTGCCCAGGAACCCAGAGGAGCATTCATCCTCATGCTGGATCCCAAGACGGTTCCCTCGTGTTTAGATGCAGCAGGAAACACTTCTTCTCCCCACCCACACCATGTTCACTCGGGCTAAACGGCACCAATGTTTCGGCAGGTTCACATTGAGTTATGGTGCTTCTACTGGATCCAGCCCAGAAAGAAGAAAAACCCATCATAATGAAATATGATGATTATGTGTGTAGCTTCCTTGGAGTGGCAGGCCTTATGTTCGGGACCTCAGGCCAGATCTGCTTCTACTTTTTCCAAGGCTGTGAGCGAACGGCTCCAGATGATGGAAGGGAAGGCTGGGTGAAGTGTGTGGAGGAATAAGGGTGAGGGGAGGAATTATTACAATAAGTTCACATGTCAGGGCTGATAGGTGGGTGTTTGTTTACGGAGCAGGTGGGAGTTTGAGAGAAATACGACCTGATGGGGTGACTCGTGTGAGGCGAATGCTTCCTAAACCTTTCTACAGAGCACTATGAGAGACATAGTGGTGAACAGGTGCCAGGGCTGCAAACATGTAGAACAGGCACAACGTGAGCTTATGATGAGATCAGGGAAAGGGGGAATGTGGAGCAGTGACCAAATGAAAGTAACTGCAACTGTTACATGTCATTTTTCATGGTCAGAGATTTTACCATGGACATGCACTTGCACTTGCACACACACACACACACACACACACACACACACACAGCAACATATTCACTTACACACTCAATTCTTACACACACACACATACTGAAAGACAATCTTAGGAACGTTGGCAGCAACTGTTCCCAATGCCTCCAGTGAAGCAATGGAATCCATGGAATGGAATGGACCAGGGAAGAATTAGAGCTATGTAGACCAATCTTTCACTTTCCTCCTACTGGGTGATTTATAATTGGTGTTTGAATGCATGCCCCCATTTGGAACATTGAACCATCATTTCTCTCTACTAAATCAAGAGGGAAAAACCCTATTGTTCCATCCAGGAATACATCCCCTTGAAACCCCTTATTCCAACACAGCAGCACGACTTTCACTGTTCCTGTCGAAGGGCCTCGCGCTCCAAAACAATCTATTTTTCTCTCATCTCTCTCCCCTCTCCTCAGAATGTTTCTCCTGGCCTGGGCTCCCCGCCGGTGCGGATCAACAAACACCAGAGGAGGAACCAGCAACTGTATTAACAGATGGCCAGAGTCAATAAAACACACACAAATCATCAAGTGTGGGACACATCTGCTCTGACTAAGGCTTGGCTAATCTTTCTGGGTAGCACTATGGGAGCGCTGGAACCAGAGCAGTGTGGCCAGATTAGAGGGGACAGAGGGAGAGCCCTCCCTAGAGGTCTCTGCAGTCAGCTGTGTAATGGATCGTAGGCCACAATGGGGATAAAGCCGGCGAGGATGGCCGGAGGTAACGTGTTGCTCTGTTTGATTGTGTGGAGTGTGGAGCCGGGGTGGTGGTAAGGACCTGGAAACAAATGTTATATTATGGGGGTAAAGTGTCTTTCTTAAAGAGAAAAGACAAAAACACTGAGAAACCTATACATATCCTTTATTAGTTGTAGTTAATACTCTGCATCCCTAAAGTAAACTATTGATTGATCGTGGTCATCTCCTAAAATACTATGACTTTATCATGTATTGTGTGAGAGGATAGGATATAATCAGTTAGTGCACCCTCATGATGCCACTGCGCTGCTGCAACCCAGCCATGATTGGTCCTGACATGCCCTCTCCAGTAGCCAATTGCGTCATTGGAAAGGCAAACAGTGCCTGTGAAATTTCATTTGAAAAAATCCATTATGGATCAAAGGCCAACACTATGATTGGGGAATGTGACAGTGAATTGAGAAAGGGGAGGGAGGGGTAAGTGGTTGGAACCAGGTAAAATGCTGTACGTTATTTTTCCCGATTTTGTATGAAAACATATCAAACATAAATGTACGGCAAGCCGACAAGCGCAATAATAGTTGTGGGAGAGGGACAAAAGAGAAAGTCAGAAGACTGAACATCAAACAGCTTAAATCAGACGAGGTGGATAAGCACTCGAGCTTCGTTAATTCCCAACAAATGATCTAATCCAGATGTTGCACTCCCAGTGTAAACACAGTGCCCTCCAGAATCATAAAACAAATAAGCATGAAAGAGGTTTAAAGTTTCAAACAGCGCCTCACCCGAGACCAAGACCTTTCCAGTGAAAAAAAACAACAACCTCCAAACACTCCCCTCTTCACTGCCTTTTTTGAAACAGCAAAATGTAAATATGGTAATATTTAGCACGTGTTTTAAAACAGATCGGTTTTCTCAAGTGGGGAGAAAGAGAGCTAGGAAGCGCGCGCGAGGGAGCGAGAGCAAAAGAAAGAGTGAGAAAAAAAGTGAGCCCACACACGATAGAAGGCCTCCCCAGATATGTGTGTGTTCCTCCTCTGTGTGCAATGTGGACGTGCTGTGGCTTCCGCTGTTTGCGCAGAGTTCCACCCCAAGCCCTGGCCCTGTAATGATGGCCTCGCTGCACTCCGAGACGCCAAACTGGATCTGTCACACTGAGAGTCTAGCGAGTCAACAACAACTTAACAATAGGAAAACACAACTCCTACGGGTCATATCACACAGCACTGGAGGAGGGGGGAGAGGGGGAGAGAGAGAGAGGGAGGAAGAGAGAGTGAAAGAGATAGAGATAGAGAGGGAGAAAGAGAGAGTGAAAGAGGTAGAGATAGAGAGAGAGAGCAGGAGAGAGAGGGAGTGCAGATGGGAGGGGGAGTAGGGAGGCGTTGAGGAGGGAAAGGAGTGGATAGGAGTGGGTGAGAAACAGATAGGGATATGGGAAAAGGGAAGGAGGGGGGGAGCGAGAGAAAGCAACAGCGGGTAAGAGAGGGACAGAGAGAAAGGGAGAGAGAAAGGGAGAGGGAGAGAAAGGGAGAGGGAGAGAGAGAGAGAGAGAGAGAGTTCTGTGGGAGGGGCAGAAATGGAAACACGCCGGACATATGGATGTGTTTAAGGACCACCAGGGAAGGGGAAACTTGTGCATTTTCACATAAACCCCGATAAACTCCAAATATGTAATTACACGGGGTTTAGGGCTTGTCTGTTGCCGATTCATTCAGGAATTCCTGGTCATGTCTCTGAGTGCTCTGGTGCAGAGGCGGCTCTTTGGCGTTCTTGAGTGGAGAGTCCGCGCGGCTTTAGAGGAGATCCCGACTCCACACGCTTCTTCACCCCCGTCTCCTCCTCCACGGCGGGGCTCGGTGTGAGAGTTCTAAAGCCTCCTTCCAACCACCTCCACCTCCCTCCCCACCCCATCACCCTCGTCCTCCACCATCCCCTTGTCTTTAACGAGTCGGCCTATGAAAGAAGAAAACGGGCAGTGTACCTCCGACCTCTGCATAGAATAAAAAATAAAAAAGCCAAAGGAGCGGGTCTCCTCGTAAAATACCTGCAGTACGTTTTAAAGCTTTCATCGCGTCACAATATTTACAGCCCCCTTCAAGTCCTTGTCAGTGTTTGTAGCCAATTTGTTGTGCTCCAATAAATACACTTGCCTATTTATCAGCAGGCCACATGGCAGCCATTTATGGAGGCCTAACATGAGGCACATGTGTTTTGTGTACGTTTTCACGTACAGCTTTTTGACGCGCTGACAGCCTGAGACAGATAGCCGAGATGCTCAACCTCTGTGCTGACTGCCGTATGGCCGGTAAACATTGGCCCTGATTAGACCATGGAGAACACAAACATGCACCCCTCCCCTCCCCCCCACCCACCACTCCCCCCCCACCCCCCTCCTGCTCCTCTCTGGGCTGTATTTCCATTCCCGTGACAAAGGTCTTTAATTCATACGGACTATATGCCTCAATGAGTGAGGTGAAGGAGTTAGTACCTCTGCTCTAATTCCTACTGGGCTTTGTCCGACTTCCCCGATATGTGTTGACTGTTACAATGAGGCATTACATACTTAACACATAAAGGTATGCTTGTATTGATTTCAGTATTTTCTTTAATGTGAACATATGAATGTCTCTCGTGTGTATGTGTTTGGTAGTTTATCTGTTTGTTTACGCATGTGTGTGTATATGAGAGAAAAGGAGACAGATAGAAAGAGTGAGTGTGTGTGTGCACGCATGTGTGTGTGTGTGCATGTGCGCGCAAGCGTATGTATGTATATTTATGTGTTTGTGTGTGTGTGCGAGGGAAAGGCAGTGTGCGTGTGTGCTTGTGCGCATTTGTGCTTGTGCGCGTGTGTGTGTGTGTGTGTTTATGTGTGTATAATCTGCATGTGTGTGTTGCCAATTACCCCAGCTATAAATACGAGATCCCCATCCGTCACTGAGTTTCTGGGTGGCTGCAGCGGCGCCATAATTGGTTTCAGATGGTTGCCCAGATCATTCTCTCTGCCGGCAACAGTGCCGTCACACTGCCTGTGTGTGTGTGTGTGTGTGTGTGTGTGTGTGTGTGTGTGTGTGTGTGTGTGTGTGTGTGTGTGTGTGTGTGTGAGAGAGAGAGAGAGAGAGAGAGAGAGAGAGGGAGAGAGAGGGAGAGAGAGAGAGAGAGAGAGAGAGAGAGAGAGAGAGAGAGAGAGAAAGCCGCAGGGGAGAGAGCAGTGGAAAGCGGAAAAAATATGAGTGACAAGGCTGAATAAATACAGAGGGCGCACAGGAATAAACAAGCAGACACTAAATGTTTCTTTTGTCCTATAGGCCTAATTCTTTGCAGCTTGCCGGGGGGAGGTGAAAGAGTAGTTAAAACCTGATGGTTTACAATGTGATAGCCTATGTATAGGTCTAGTATAGTAATTGTTTTTCTGTTGGATGTGCCTGGATAAAATAAAAACTATTTTGGTTATAAATGTTTCTACACATTGTATTTATTTTCAAAATAGCAACAGACTATGCTAAAATGGCAGCCAACAAAATACCAGTAGGCCTAGTATAGATTTCTGAAACAATGATAATTTATTGACGAATTACCTAGTAATTGGCAAAAAATAACCTTACAGTATAGCATGAATAAAAAATGTTTTCATTCAAATGTGATTCTTCACAGCATCTCAATAATAACACTAATAAACGCTTTCGTGGCCTTGTCTGTAACCAGAACAGACCTGTTTACTGTGTAACACGAGATATGTAAAACGCAACAGTGGAGCACATCTGCGAAAGCCTACCATGTAAACAGCCTTTTTTACATTTTTATTATTTATGTATTTATTTTATTTACTGAGGCTAAATCGGAGTTCTCCAGGCCTATCAATCAATGGATTTAACGACGTATTAGGGGTCTAGGATTAGGCTATCGATCCACGAATAAGAGGGTCATTGCGATGTAGGGACATCTGTTAAGTGTTGGTCTGAAAGGTCCGGTCATAAAGAATGCCTTCAGTAAAAAACGTATTCAACATGCGCCACCACTTTCGTAGCATCTAACACTATAGTTGTTAGTTTAGTTGAAAAGTAGCTCTTTAACTTAATCCCTACTTAACTTACCTCGTAGCCTATGAAACAGACCTAAAAGATAGTCGTGTTCTTCCTTTTTTTTTTGTTCTTTTTTTTTTTTTTTTGTTAACGGATTATTACAGACGTTCATGGCTAAAGACGCCCAGAGCCATCTGAAACGGGGATCCTGAACTGCCATTCACCTCTCATCTCCCATTACGGCACGAGCCTCGTTACCGGGACTCGTCAGGAGGAGGAGCGGACAGGAGCGCGATGCTGTTGATCCCACCGGGGTGCCGTCTTGCCCTCGTGCCGCCCTCGCCGCGCACAGCATGGTGTTGGCTAATGGCGTTACCCTGTCCCATTTCAACGTCGAGACAGGCTTGATGGTTGATCTGAATAACGAAGTTATCCACAGCCTACCATGCATCAGTGCAATGTATCCTAACATGTAAGTAATATAGGACACACGCCACACAGTACATACTCCCTGTTAAATTCAATCAGTTACCAAACTAAATGTTGTCATTCTAAATGGGGAGCAGGCCTAGTTGATTGAAGAGTTAAAACGTTTAGAAATTGAAATAGTGTTGAATGAATTTACATTATATGTATCTGTTAATTGATCAACTGAATAGCCTTTCAAGAAAATGTTCAGTCGGATAAGTGAAAAGAAAAATGAAGTCCCTTAAAAATAGAGGTTCATGAGAGGCTACAGTGTTTTTCCATTTTGCAATAATATAATATGACACAGTCTTACGTTTTATTGTTCTAATGAAAGGAAAGTACAAGATGAAGCTAAAATAACAAAACCTAAATGGAAATATTTTGTCTGAGAATTTATTACAATCCAAAAGGTCTGAATAGGAGGTGTTCAATTTCAAATAGGAAAAGTATGTTATTCTTATTTTATGGTATGGCCCAAACTTGATTTATACACATGAATATAAATCACTGTGACATTTTCAACCTTGTCAGCTGAATCCTGTTTTTCACGGTATACTCTACACCTTCAGTCAACGTCTTTTTGCTGGGGGGGAGAGAGAGAGAGAGATTAAGACATGGGGGAGCCAACGACAAAGAATATCCAACCTTTTGTGTTCAGCAAAACTGGAAGACATGGAGATGGGAAAGAGGAGAAGGAGAAGAAGGAGGAGGAGGAGGACACAGAGAGGGAGTACAGGAAAGGAGAATATAGGATGAGGAGGGGAACACCACACCCACTTCACGGGAGGGATGGAGAAGGGAGGGGTGGCAAGGTTAAAGAGGGTGTAGGAACATGGAAAGGTGGAGAGAGCGGGGCGAAATCAGGCAAGATGGAGGGGAGGTGAGGCAGGGGACACAGACTTGTCAGGAGCGGAGGTGGAGGTGGAGAGGGGAGCGGAGGAGACCGCGGCGTGGAGGGCGGGCCCTTGTGTAAATGGAGATGTACTAAACCTTTGCTAACCTGTATCGTCCCAAGATAAAATATTTATATATGCTATTGTGCAACTGAGCTGAGTGCGGCCTTAATTTGTTTTTCTCCAGGGTAAATTAATTCCCTCCCCATCATCAGCGCAGTGAAGCCACACAGTGATTACTGCCCTGTCTCCCTCTCTCTCTGTCTCTCTCTCCCCCCCTCTCCCTCTTTTTCTCTCCCTGGCCCCTCTTTTCTAACAAGCTCTTGAGAGATTTTAATGGCCAAAGTCCCACCTAACAATTATACTTCATCGGCTCCATACATTTCCATACATTAAAGGTGAAGCAGACACACTTCAGATAGATGTTGATGGATTCCTTCTCTCTCTCTCTCTCTCTCTCTCTCTCTCTCTCTCTCTCTCTCTCTCTCTCTCTCTCTCTCTCTCTCTCTCTCTTTCGCTCTCTCTCTCATCTCCCTTCTCCTCCCTTTCTCCTCCCCTTCCCCTGTGTGTGTGTCTTAAGCACCACCTTATCTTCAGTGTCAATCTTAGCTAAGAGGTCAGCCGTTTGAAACATATCTGATCATTCGAGACTGCCGACTTTCACTTGTTTACCCATGACTGCAAGCTATTCTATAGCCACGTTAAGTGGGCATTCATATGGAGAAATAGAGGCAGTATTTACAATGCACATGTGCATACAGATACTCCGGCATTGAGTGGATAAATAAATGCTGAGGCGTAGAGACAAGGCACCACGGTAAAGAAAATGGTGCACACACTAGGGGACGATGCAATGTTGTAAGGGACATTTGGAGCATGCCAGGATCACAGATTGACCCTGATTGTCATGCTATTACTGACAAATGGCAACACTTGGTTGGCAGGCGACATAATCATGTGTGACTTACTGAGATGGAGATACGTTCATACAGAGGGAAACCAAATGGTGGAGGTGAAAGCGACTTTTTTTATCATCTTTTTTTGTTTCTTCCACAACCTTGAGTATCTCTGAGTCTGTGTGGAAGGAACCCGAGGTGATAAAAGTAGATGGTTGCCACTCAAAGTTCAAGGCGAGAGTGCCCTTTCATCTCTTCATCCTAGGAAATCATGTTGGCGTCTACATAAAGCATTGTGGCAAATGGACAAACGCCATGTCTTTTTCTTTTGTCCACAATTGGAAAGGGGAAGCACACACACACACACACACACGCACGCACACACACACACACACACACACACACACACACACACACACACACACACACACACACACACACACACACATGCACACATGCACGCACGCGCACACACACAGAAATATATTTATATATATATATATATATTGCATTGATGTTTGCTAGTTTTCTAATCAAAAGTTAGTTGGTGTCATTTGAATAAAACACAGCAGTGTAGCCTTTGGTAGCCCAGTGTGTGTGTCTTGTTCCTTTGTTTTCCAAAGTATCCGTGAGTTTTTATTTTTTAAGGGTTTAGAGTCAGCAAAGCACTTATTATATCCCGGCCTTAGCGAGTCCAGTTCCTTTATGCTGCCCATGTATTCATTAAGTAGTGGTAGGCCACTCTAGAAACATAACTGTCACTACTAATCTCATTTTTATCCCAAAGGAAATAATTATAGGGACCTTTTTTTGAATTAGTGTTGTATAACTCTATACTTGGATCCAAATATCTTTTAACCAAATATGGTCAAAAAGAGTGCTTATAAATCTTTTGCTGTAAATAAGATGAGCAAAATAACAGCCTGATGCCAATTGCTCCTTGCAGTCAACCTTTTCACTATTCAGGAAAACCAAGCCAGACTTCCAAGTCATCCGGGAGCCAGTCAGCCATAAAAGCAAGGGGATTTTGGCCTGCAAGTAAAACAGTCGACCAGTCACTCTGTCAGACAGGTTGTAGAGATAAGTGGCAGGACACGGTGTTTTCTGTCACGCAGACTGATAACACATGGATTACACATGTTGCTGTGAAGCCATGGCTGCAGTGCGCTGGAGATCGTAACCCGAGCTTCTTGAAATCGCTCCAACCTGTGAAGGAACTACCAACAACAGCCCCGAACCATCCTCTCAAGGCACACATTTAATTGATCAAGACTTCTTCAGACTTCTTCTCGTTATAATCTTCAATGTAATGCATTGCTTGCTATATAATACAATCATAAATAAATGGTAAAAATGGACTTTCCTGAGTGTGTAAAGGCCCTAATGGTTTGTCATAACACTGACACAAAAAGCAAGTCAGACACAAAAGCTCCAAGTTCAGGAATATCCTCTTTTTTTTTTACTTTACCCCCGTCTGCCGAAATGCTCCTTCAACGACCTCTGTGTCAAACTCTCCTTCACCCCCCCCCCCCCCCCCCCCACACACACACACATTCCTTTGATTGCTCCATTTGAAGCTTTTCTTGGCTGTCAGTGCCTCTATAATCTTACCTCATTACCTCTACTTGGCTATTACACCCGGTTCAACTTGTTTCCCAGTAGAGTTCAAAGATATTATTTTGACTGATTCTGTGCCGTAACCGGCTTTGCTTAGCCAGGCTGGCTGCCATCCTCTAAGTACAGTGCCAAGCTGCGATACGGATCCTTAGCAAGCTATCAGTACAGTCAAAGTGTTTTCGCCGTTTTCACTCCTCACACAGCAACAGACCACCACAGCTATAGTCCATGTTTTGCAATCAGGTTGGGAGACTAAACCATTTCCAAACCATGTATTTCACCTCCCTAACCTACTGCCACTTCACAACACAATATGGAAATGGGGTTTCATCATGAAAAACCTTGTGAGAACATGAGACCCACCTGCATGCACACACACACACACACACACACACACACACACACACACACACACACACACACACCTAAACATGCAGTCCCAAATGCAAAAAAGTGCTGGTGTGTCTGGTTCGTGTCACCAGTATTCATCTGTTGAAAGCAGGTTAACAAGGATAGCAAGATCAGAACTCTACAATATCCCACAGACTGACAGGCAGATGAAGGCAGAGTAAATGGTCATTAAGAGATCAGAGTCCAAAGGGAGTAGGGCCTTAGCCAGTGGAACGTCACTTATAAGGCCGTAATGGAAAACAGTGGAAACTCACAACCATTCCCTGGTTCTGTGTGCTTTGCCCCAGCTGCCTATCAAAAACTAATATCCTCAAATTTGACGCTGGTGTTGTCCTTTGAAATTAGAAAGAATCTGTGTCTAATGCTGTAATCCAGGCCTGGCTACTCCGAATACAATCTCCTTTCCCTGACCACCCCCACCTCCGCAACCTCCCCCATCTCTCCCTTTCCTCCATCTCCCCTCTCCTCCAGCCTATCGTACCTATTCTCTGTCAGGCCTGCACCGCCAAAAGAGAAGGCCCCTAGATTTACCAACCAGAACCCCGCTTCAGCTGCTTCACCTCCCATCGCTTCACCCTGAATCCCTATAGCTTTGGCCTCCTTCTCTCCTTCTTTTGCTCTTTCTCTCTCTTCACCCATCTCTATTTCTCTGTCTTTATCTCTCCCTTTCTTCATCTTTTCTGTTTCTCTCTTTATCTCTCTCTCCCTCTCTTCTGTCTGCTTCTTTCTTTTGCTCCCGTCTCAGAATCGAATCCTCTCTGTTTCTTCCTTCTTTCTTTCTTTCCTCCTTCCTTCATATCCTTCTTTCCATCCCTTGTTATTTCTTGTGACTCACCCCCCCCCCCCCCCCCCCCCATCCCTCCTCAATCCTGCTCTCCAGTCCTCTTTAAATACTGTAATACAATCTCAGAGAAAACTGATAGAATCTTTTCTAAACTATAAAAGTCAGTCACCTGGAGAAATATCTGCACGGTCAAATTTAAAACAAACTGTCAGGGAGTCGGGTGTCCCCATAAAGACAGGGCAGCCCAGAAGGAGGTGCAAGGGGGCAGGAGAGAGGAGAGGAGGAGGAGGTGGAAGAGGAGGAGGAGGAGGAGGCTACTGGAAAATTGAGGTGGGGGAAGGAGGGGGAGAAGAGAGAGAGAGAATTAGTTCAGTGAGGAGATTTTGTGTTCTTCCATGTCTTACATTCTGCATGTATTCCCTGATTAGTTGTTGCTAGTAGAACTGGTCGTTTTATGGGCAGCCTTTTCCTGTGTCTGATTTTAACTCTTACTCACTGTCTTAAAAAAAAGAGACACATTGGAACATATTCACCCATTCACAGCAGTGGGCTCAATTCACCAAAGCCAAGGCGTGGCAATAGGGCCTTTTTACATCCTCAACTCTGTAATTACGCGACAATATCAAATAAAGTCCCGCAGAAGTAGATAATGAAATTGGCCCTACATACTGTATATGATAAGTTTGGTAATTTTAAGTTTGTTTAATTAAACTAAACGAACTCCAGTGGTAATATTGTTAATTCCGCAAAACCACATCCAGAACCATGTGGAGAGATAACAAAGCAAATACAATGAAGTCACGGCAGTCACAGTAGGCTGTGTGTTTAGTGATCACACCCAAAACACAGCAATACAGGCCATGCATAGCCTTGCATAACCTTCGGCGAAAGCAGCTGGAATTGGCAGTGCGGTGGCAACTTGGAAAAATGTGATCACCTCTTTGGGTGTGTATTTTGCGTTTGGATGTAATGGGTGGGAAGTATTTTCAAATCCTTGACTGTATCCATCAGTTCCTCATTCCGTGTGAAACGCCTTTCATTATTTATTTTTC
Organism: Lota lota; assembly: GCA_026745465.1. NCBI lineage: Eukaryota > Metazoa > Chordata > Actinopteri > Gadiformes > Lotidae > Lota > Lota lota. The sequence goes on along the minus strand of JACYXH010000091.1, from coordinate 454,792 downwards.
TTCTGTTTGTCTCTGGCCGCTCATTGATCCTATTAAACCTTGACATTTGTTTCAAAATAGTGGTCCAAAATATTGGACTTGCAGTCATATATCGCCACCTGGCATGTGTGCGGGGCAACAAAGATATATTTCTAAACACTTGCAAAATGTGCCTCATACAAAGCAAACAAATTTCCTATAATTTGATATGATGTGCGCCTCCAAAACCTTGACCCGCCACAAGCTAAGGTGTGCCGGCTCCCATATTCCTGCTGTGAGTGACGTGTGAAGTCCCCCTCACTCTAAAATGAGTCATATTATCCGTCCACTATCCTCCATGTTTTGCCTTCTTCAAACATTATTTGCCGGGAACGCTCAAATTGCCCAATGAGTCTGTGGTGAAGTCCTCAACGTTGAGTGAGTATATCCTATTGATCCTACACGTTGATGCATGATTCCTATCCGCTCTGGGGTACAACACTTGTACTTGTGAAGTAAGAGTGGAAACGGAGAGAGAGAGAGAGAGAGAGAGAGGGAGAGAGAGGAAGAGAGAAAAAGTGGGGGGGAGAGAGAGAGAGAGGGAGAGAGAAAAGGTGAGGGAGAGAGAGGGCGAGAGGGTGAGAGAGAGATAGATAGAGAGAGGGAGAGGGAGAGAGGGTGATAGAGTGAGATAGAGCGTGAGAGAGGAGAGAACGAAGGAGAGAGCAAAGGAGAGCGAGACAGAGAGGGAGAGAGAGAGAGAGAGGGAGATAGAGAAAGAGGGGTACAGAACGTCCTCCACTCTCTGCCCTACCTGTTTTGATCCGAGTGGCAAGAGGATGGGCTTAATTGATTTAATGGTGGTGGTGGTGGTGGTGGTGGTGATGGTGGTGAGAGGGGAAGGGGAGAATAGAGTCACAGCGGGAGATTGGGGACACTGGATGCTTCAAGTCAAGCAGTCAAGTGTATTTACTGTACCTCAACTACATCCTAGAGAGCCCATGTTAGTGGGTGGAGGCTGCTGGTGATATTTATGGAGGCGAAGACATGTGTGCTCAGGCGTTTGCTCGCACACACACCACACACACAGATGTACATACACACACACACGGACGCACAGGCACACAAACACACACACACAAACACACGCACGCACACATGCACGCACATATGCACACACACAAATACCCACCACACACGCACGCACAGATGCACACACACACACACATACAAACACACACGGTTACACACTACAATACATACACACACTTGTTTCCTAGCTAGTACACCATGTTCCCTGCTAATGGCTCAAATAACACCTAGAGTGGTGTATTATAGCCTATGCAGCATTTGTGTATGTGTGTGTGTGTGTATATGTGTGTGTATGTGTGTGTGTGTGTGTGGGGGGGGGGGGTGGGAGTATGGTGACAACAGAGCCCTCTAATGCCTCCCTGAATGGTGTGTCTAATTACTTGGCCTGGAGATAGCTTTTAGCTAAATCACCCTACCTTCTGAAGGGGGCTGTAACAACAGTGACAAGGGCCTGAACAATTACAAACAATTAGCCCTCTTCCCATGCGCCATGGTCCGGCACTAACAATCAGCATGATTCACATTCACTTCATTGTTAACAACTCCCCCCCCCCCACACCCTTTTTATCACTCCCACCCCTTCCTCCACTCTCTCTCTGACAATGATGTATTGTCACCTGTAAGAGACGCAGAGAGATAGTTAGAGAGAGAGAGAAGGAGGGAAAGGTAGGGAGCAAGAGAGAGAGCGGAAGTTAAAATGTGAGTGAGAGCGACCGAGAGGGAGAGAGAGAGAGAGAGAGAGAGAGAGAGAGAGAGAGAGAGAGAGAGAGAGAGAGAGAAAAAGCAAGAGCAAGGGAGCAAGAGAGAGATGGAGTGAGGGAGTCAGAGAGAGAGAGAGAGACAGAAGGGTTGCGTTAGACAGCGAGAAAAAAAGAGGAGTTATCATTGGAGAGCTTGCTTATGTTAATGTTTTCCTGCTAGCGTATTGGCTAGACAAACCTGTGGGAAGAGGGAAGAGTGAAGTGTGGCCCACAGACTTTAACTGCCGTTAGAGAAGGATCTTTTCACAGGAAGCTTACGTTGCAATGCACACACACACACACACACACACACACACACACACACACACACACACACACACACACACACACACACACACACACACACACATATATCAATTATATTAAACGTAATAAGTATCCCCCAAAAAAACATACATAGAAACCAGAGGTTATAAATTACAGCCTGGAGTAATACAAACGTTTTCTTTGTGATTTACCTTTAACTCCACTACCACTCACCATTACATTACAGCTAGAATAGCCATTCATTTTGACCTAATCTGTGTGAAGAGAGATTCAAAGTTCTGCGACACCTATGCGTAACTACAAACACTGCAGGGAAGTTTGGAGCTAAATAAAGGCTTATGTATAATCACTGAGGTATTCATAAATATTAGGTTTATTTTGGGACCCCAGTAGCTTAAACATGCAGGATGGTCCATAGTGGAGGAGAAGCTAAGAGGGAACATGAGGGGCAGTCAGCATCTTTAAATGAAAGAACCATGGAAGATCTGAGCAGCAGTAAAGCATCTTGTGAAACTGAATTGAAATTTGAACTTAGGACAGAACGTCAGAAGAGGGACATGAGGCCTGAATGGGACCCTCTCTATGATATGGGGTCCCGATGCGGGGGTAGAGCCAAGTGGGGTTAGATCACTCGACAACAGCCTGCTCCACCCTATTACCCTCATAGCTACCCCCCTTCCACCTCCAGTCAATACACACACACACACACACACACACACACATGCTGCATCCCACCTTGCTTGCATCCACCTCCTACCCCCATCCCACCAGGACACCCCCAAACCCTGTTCAATGGGGTCACACCACCAGTCCCGCTGCAATGACACCACCTCCGGCTCTCATTAGCAAGGTGGAGACAAAGAGTGCCCGGAAAAGAGACAATAGCAAAACGAGGTAAGGAGAGAAAATAGGGAAGGAGGGAGGGAGGGAGGGGGGAGATTGAGGGAGAGTGAGAGTAGGTAGTTGGACCTAATTCATGTGAAGCACCATGCAATCACGGTGCATATTTTATAGCATGTACGAGTTTTATAGCGTGGAGTGAGTGGGGCTAATGCCAGCACAGCTTAAAATCAATTAGTCAGTGAAGAGAGAGAGAGAGAGAGGGAGAGAGAAAGAGACAAAGAGAGAGAGACAGAGAGAGAGAGAAACAGATACGGAGACAGGGGATGGGAGATGTACATGCCATTCCCATAATGACAAGTGTGTCCACATACAAATGACAATTGCCTATTATAGATTATTTATATTCACAATTTCCAACATCTTTCCTAGTTTTCTTTTATATGTTGTGAAGTGTTTCAAACATATGCTACTCGTCTTGGCCTTGTTTCTCTTGCAAAAGAGAGGTTCAATGTCAGTTGTTGAACCTTGTTTAACAAACATTACTGAGGCTTACCACATACCACAATACACCTTTTAGCAACCCAGGTTAATCTCCCAACTGATTTTATACGATGCATCATCAAATTAACTATTCTTCACTGACCTGTCCATTAAGGCACAAAAACCCATACAACTACAACAAAAACAAAGGTTACATATCAAATAAATACAACAAAAATCACACATTCACATAGACCCATACACATAAACACCAATGAGGTTCTCCCTGTCATATCGTGCTGCTTCCCTCAAAACCATGGATTATTTTGTGCCACAGAAAGGAAGTCTGTGTTCATTGGGATCACCATGATGGAGAGAGAAACATGGCCTTTTAATGTTGGGGTTACTGGGTTGACGAGCAAAGAGGTGGTGAGGTCAGACTTTTTGGAGGGAAAGAGGACGCCTCCCACCCCACCCCCGCCTAGGTACATCCCACCCCAATTAGATTCCTGCTTAGAGGGGGCGGGGGGACAGCTCTATCTGTAGGGGTGGAGTGTGGGGGTGGTGAGTGTGTGTGGGGGGCTGGAGTATGGAAGGGGGTAAGAGGGTGAGGCCGATAGAAAGCGTGGAGGATGTGAGGTGAGAAGGCGAGGACCGTGATACAAACGAGGAAGACGACGAGGTGAGACGAGATTTGAAAATACTTCCCCTTCACCCATTACATGGATGTGTGCAAGATCCAAAAGATTGCCATATTGTTTGAAAAACACATTGACGTCATCTCACTGTAAGCCCAGTTCCAAACGGCAGAAACATTTAAATTGGTAATCACATTATTCGAAATTGCAGCCACACTGACAATTTCCAACGAAGGTTATGCAAGGTTATGCATGGCCTGCATCTGTGTGTTTTGGGTGTGATCACTAAACACACAGCCTACTGTGACTGTCGTGACTTCATTTTATTAGCTTTGTTATCCACATGGTTCTGGATGTGGCTTTGCCAAAGAACAATTACCACTGGAGTTTGTTTGGTTTTACAAAACAAATGAATCATTACTAAACTAATCCTATATATAGGGCAATTTTTATTATTTGTTGAGTTTAACTAAACAAACTAATCATTACTAAATTAATCATATATGTAGGGCAATTTTAATTATCAAATTTTGAGGGACTTTATTTGTTAATTGCATAACGTCAGAGTTGACATTGTAAAAGGTCCCTGTTGCCACACCTTGTCTTTTGGTGAATTGATGCCACTGCATACACACACACACACACACACACACACACACACACACACACACACACACACACACACACACACACACACACACACAAGCACATTCAAATAAAATGGAGACCAAACTTCATTCATCTTCTGCTGGCCCACATCAGTATCAGCCTCAAATTTACATTCAATGATTCATTTAATTTACACATACAAGGCAGAAATATACAAGTCTGCCTTGATGAAATTATATCTAAAACTGCATGTCTTCATTTTGCCCTACAAAACAGTAAGAAACGTAACCATCATTAAAGCTTCAAGGAAGTAAAGCAGATCAAAAGGAATCCTAAGGATATGAATCACTTTGTTTGTCCTCATGGAGCTAGAGAATTTAGAGAGGAGCATATCAGTCTCCACACAGAATAATCTGATGGGCTTACTGGTGCCCTGTGTTTACTGCCTGTTGTATTTAATCACAGCTAAGCCAAACTCAGGTGTAATTGTCCACTCTTTGTACACCAAAAAACAAACAAAGACATACAGCCTTAGCGAAAATATTGCAACACTGGCACCCACACACTGACAAACACACCCACACGTGCACCCACACATGCACACACACATACACACACAAATACAGTACTCTCCATTCTACAATTACCCCCCAATTAGAGGTAATAACATGATCATTTCCTGACCAATCACATGCAGCTTTGCTATGACTCAGAGTGTGTCATTCTCGCACGCACAGACACACGCAAACACACACACACACACACACACACACACACACACACACAAGCACAAGCATGCACAAACAGGTACACGCGTGCACACACGCAAACGCATGCACCCACACACACACACACACACACACAGGGTAAGATAGTTTAGAAGGTTCGCGGTGGCTGTAAAACAACATTATTTTGTGTGACCGCCATGCTTTGTGATTTTCTCTGTATGTTTTTGTCAGACAGGTGGAGGGAAGCCTTGCCCTCTTTTATAGAGATAAATGTTAGTTCTCTGTGGTATTCCCTCAAAATAGTTGCTGGTGGCGAACACACACACACACTTCCTGCAGAACTTAAATAACATTCTCTTTTTATCCTCTGTAGTCCTGTGTGTGTGTGTGTGTGTGTGTGTGTGTGTGTGTGTGTGTCTCTCTCTCTCTCTCTTGCACTCTTCATTTCCCTCTGTCTCTATCGCTCTCACTCTCTCTCTCTGCCTCACACTCTCTCTCTTCATTTCTCTCTCTCTCACACACACTCTCTCTCTCTCTCTCTCTCTCTCTCTCTCTCTCTCTCTCTCCTCATGTATCGCTATCTCTCTCTCTGTTTCTCTCTCGAAGAGCAGTGTCTGGGGTCCACAGAAGAAGTCTGTCTCTCCCAGGGCCCGTCTACCTCCTTGGGATAAATACTGAGGAGGAAGACATCCCTGTGGACCATGCTATGTGTTTTTTCTCATTTTCCCACCGTTGGATGGAGGAAACCTTGCTATAAATGGTTTGCGTTTGTAGAATCCGGTAAGGACTGGTCAGCATGGAACATTGACCATGATTTTGAATATGATTATTGCTTAGGTTAGGAGGTCAGAATTTAACAGGGGGAGTTTGTGGTTTGTACTAATTATATTGTCCATTTGCCATTAAAAATAGAAAAGAAAAGTACGATATTATGATATTGTATTGTATTTTATGAAATTGTATTGTAGTAGTCCAGTTTGGTGACAAAACATAAAAACATCAGTTTATTTGATTCCGTTAAAAGAGTAATTTCATTCATTCCTTTCATTGAACTGTGGAAGATCATTTTCAGAAAGCAAAGACATATCGGCATTACACACTGATAATACATTATGCACGCTGCAGGGAATTCATTCCACATGAGCCGTACCTGGCACCACAGCAGCAGCAGAGTAATGAATTCACATCATCTGTAATCCCGTCGCCCCCATCGGTCAGCCCACTGACACTGAGACAAATCCTCCAGGAGCTCCTCCAGGAGATCATATAGTCCGCCCATCCGAAACATTAGCGGATTGACACTATCACACCAGCTATCCTGAGTAGCCCCCTTTCACACGTAATTACATGCTCTCGTTTCCCCCCACCGAGAGAACAGGTGCCAGAGGGGGAGAGAGGGCTGGAGGGAACAGCCTGGGCCCTGTTTCTCCCCAGGCTTAGGGTCTTTCCCTGGCTCGGAGGGGCTCGTATTGATGGAGACAGGGGCGGAATGCCAGCGCCCATAAATCAGTGCAAACGTGTAAATGCCACCGCGCCGCATTCCGCCCCGCGAAACAGGAGGCCAAACGGTTACAAGTTCCTTTCACTTTCTGGCCTTGTTGTTTTAAGGCCAGCACCCCGGCCCCTCCTCCCCCCCCCCCCCCCCCCCCCCCTTCACCCACCCACACACTCGCACACATGCACACACACACACACACACACACATGCACACATGCACACGCATACATGCACACATCCACATGCAAACACACACAATATGTACATGTGTACACATACACAAACACACATGCGTGCACAAACAAACACACTTAGACAAACACATACATCAACACTCTCACACACACGCACACCACACACATTATCAACACTTGTTTTCTTTACATTTATCTCCTTCCTTCCTCTCTCTCTCTTTCTCTCTCTTCCCCCATCTCTCTCTCTCTCTCTCTCTCTCTCTCTCTCTCTCTCTCTCTCTCTCTCTCTCTCTCTCTCTCTCGCTGTCTCTCTACCCCCCCCCTCTCTCTCACCCTACCTCTTTCTCCCAGCCTGCCCCTAGATGCTAATGGCATTATGTGAGGAAGAATGTTCCAGGGGCTTCCTGTGAACTGTGCCGTTAGTCATCTGTATCAACGCTCTGAGACTCCCCGCACTGTCACTGGCCCTGAGCTAGCACTTAGCTAGCTCTGAGCTAGCTTTTCTCCGCCAGCTCCGCTGGCCTGTCACGAGCAGTGAGCTAGCTCTCAGCTAGCTCTGAGCTAGCTCCACTCCCCCTCCTCCCCTAGCCTTTCACTAGCACTGAGCTAGCAGTGAGCTAGCTCTGCTCCCCCTGCTCCCCTGGCCTGTCACAATCCCTAAGCTAGATCAATCCCAACAGCTGTCTGGGGACAGCCATGCATGGTTCGCTGTGCACTTTCTGCACTCACACACACACACATGGCCACACAAATGGCAACACAAAAAAACACACTCGTGTGTGTGTGTGCGCCCGTGCGTGCATGCGCGCATCTGTATGTGCATGCACATAGGGATGTGTGTGGGAAAGGGCTTGCCTAAGAGCCCTCTCCCAGTAGGGTTCTGGGGTGCAGCTCAACAACTTAAACAGTTAACAGAGGGGGGAGGTGGGGGAGAGAGAGAGGGAAGAGGGGAGGGCGAGAGGGAGGGAGGGAGGGAGGCAGGGAGGGAGAGGGAAGGGTGGAGGGACAGCGGGAAGGGAGGGAGGGAGGGAGGGAGGGAGGGAGGGAGGGAGGGAGGGAGGGAGGGAGGGAGGGAGGGAGGGAGGGAGGGAGGGAGGGAGGGAGGGAGGGAGGGAGGGAGGGAGGGAGGGAGTTTATGTCACTGCCACCGGCCACGCCGAAATGACTTGTTTATGTTTCTCGCAGCACAAATAAGTAAGGTAATTATTTGCCTTCGCGGTACAGCGAGCACGCTGGCCGTGTCAATAAAGTTTATTTGGATTGATTAGACAGCAAGGCAGAGACAATCGGGGCCGTTATGCATTGCCGTTGCAACAATTACACACACGTAAACATCATTATCTGGGATAAGGTGGCCTTTTGCGGTGGGCCGCGTACAATGAGTCACCTAGGGAGTTAGAGCAACAATTGTTGTTGAAAAACAAACCCAAGTCAATCAGTTTATTTCCATGTGATGCTATTCCGTTTTCTTTTCTGGTGTTTGGAACCGATTTGGGAATTTGATGCTGGTTATTTCTGAAGAGGAGATTTACTGAAAAGATGGAGCGTGAGCGTCCTGCCAGATGTTTTGGAGCTGGTGAGATGTGGGCCCCTCATTAGTGACTCCCCTCGGGTTCTTCAGACCCTAATCCCGTTCAGGAGCGGCTCATCCACTTTCATCGACAGCTCCTGATCTGTTTCCCTTCTCCCCCTCTCTGTTTCAAACATCTGCTCAGTAGGTGTGTGCATTTACACGTTTTAGTTTGTTGATTTGACCAATATCGGCTCGTCCTGACAACACCATACCAAAAAATCTTAATAATCGGACGAATTCCTTCCTCACCTCAGTGCTTGTGGCCAGAGTTGCGATGATTAAAATGTGCATTTCTAGCGAGCAGAGCGTTCAGTGGTAGCCATGTACAGCTACTACTGGGACTACTGGGGGCCCCTACACTGGCCCTTAACAGGAATCTTTACCTATCCGTAAACCCCCCCACACACACCCCACCTACACCCACATCCACCTACCACCCCCCTCCACCATATTCCATTCCCCACTGCCTCCACTCGAAACCCACCCCACCACCCCCACATCAAAGACCATCAATCTCCCACAGTACAGGGGGAAAGGCAAATATTTAGAGAAGGACTGAGCCCCCATAAATCTGTAGTGGGAGAAAGAGAGAGAACATGATATCCACCTACCTCACTCCCTCAAGCCCCTTCCCCCCCCCCCCCCCCCCCCCGCCCTTTCCCATTCCCATTCCCTGGCGTAACCCCCCCCCCCCCCCCCCTTGCAGAGTCCCTGAGCAGTTCTCTGTCTTGACCCATCAGCACAACCCCTGGGAGGCCAGAGAGGAAGAGAGGAGGAGATGGAGGAGGAGGCAGATGAGGAGGAGGAGGAGGAGGTGGAAGAGAGAGGGTGGAGGAGGAGGAAAAGGTGGAAGAGAGATGGTGGAGGAGGAGGAGATGAAAAGGAGGAGGTGGAGGAGTAGAATGAGATAGGGAAGAGGATGAGGAGGATGAGGAGGAGGAGGTGGAAGGGAGGAGGGAGAGGAGGAGGGGGAGGGGGAGGAGGAGGGGGAGGAGGAGGGGGAGGAGGAGGGGGAGGCCCGTGGCAACAGCAACAAGGAAGAACTGGGTGGCAATGGGTTTGGAAATTCACTAACAGGCTTAAGAACACCCATTTAATTCAAAAGAATCTAACACACACACACAGAGACACAAACACACACATATACAAACTCACACACACACACCCACACACACACACTCACACATAGACAAACAAAGACAACCACACACAGCCTGGACGTTGATGAGGCACCAGCTCTCAGGCTTTGATTTACTTCAACAACTCTGGGTTCCACTTGAGTGAGACTCTAGAATATTAGCGTAGAGTATTTATGTCCTTTTTTCATTTGAAAACAATATGGCTTTCAGTAATAAAGAAAGGAACGCTGTGCTTACAGGTCAGGGTTCAGAGGTCACAGAGAGAGTAAATTGAGGGCAGATGAGCCCAAAACTGACCGTGGTTCTGGGGAGCAGTGCATGGACGCTGTTGCCTCTGAACAGCTTAAGGGAGGGCTTTCACACAAAGATAGACAAAGCTGTAGGCCTCCATTGGAAACAGATAGAGAGAGCGCTCCTCCTGGAGAGATCCAACACAATGCAATGCATTGAGCACCAGAGAACCAACAAACAACAAGGTCAAGCATTTAACATACTATAAACACACACACACACGCACGCACACACACACGTGGACACACACGCACGTACATGTGCACACACGCGCACACACACGCACACACACGCACACACACACATCCACACACACCTAAACCAGCACACATGCGCAGATCAAACTAAAGCAAACAGTTTTCCATGCATGCATGGGAGGGATGCAGGCATGCATGATGCAGTGCTGCGTCTTCTGCATCCAGCTGTCATTGCGATGCAGGGGGATTTAGGTACATGGCTTTGCTAGTCTCCTGAAGCCCCTACTGGGTGTGTGAGAGTCCCAGGGGTGAACGGCATTGATCCATTCCACCCTCTACTAACCCAAGCCATGATGTGTGTCCAGACCAGAGAGGCTCCTACTGACAGACTGGACCATTGACTGGTCAGATCCACAGGGAACCTGGCGAGGGCAGATAGAGACACACATGCATGCCTCTACTATTAGCGGAGGATAGGCAGCGGCTGTTCACACATCTGTCAGGGAACAAGCGCACAAAACAGCGCACACCATGGCATGCATGTGTTTCAGATGCAGACACACAGTAATGTCGCCTGACATATAGACACATGTAGTCCTTTCTCCTGATTTTCTTGGCTTTAAAATTGTTCACCGGGTCATGATGCCACACACACACACACACACACGCACCACACACACACACGCAAGCACGCACGCACACACACGCACTCCCACGCACATACACAGGCACACGCAAACAAACACACACGTATGCACACACACACATGCACGCACACACATGCACATGCACGCCTAATGCACGCTCACACACACAGACACACACACACATGTACACAATTTCACCGCTGTCACCAACCCAGCTGCCATATTCATGATGCAGGGCTGAGCTCCATCACCATGGCCCTGATCTCCCCTCTTTGTTCTGGCCTTTGTTGGCATTCCTTCCTGCCACTCCCAGCCTGAAATGTCACGTCTCCACAGACCCCACATTTCCAGCATCAGTGTCAATAATCCGAATTACAACATCATGGCTCCCCCTGCTCTCTTTGCACAAGACACAAGAGTTTTTTTTTTGTGGTTTTATGCTGTTCTTTTATTGCTCTACTTATCTTCTCTTCAACATGTCCCCGAACACAACTTAACATTTGGCACCGATGTTTTGTTTTTTGGAAGTGGGGGTGGAGGTTTTTTTCACCAGAAGGTTTTGTTTTATTTATCCTGGGGCTATCGGGGGTTAAGCTTCGTGTTTTTCGACAGATTCAACAGACTTTTAATATATTCCTTATTTTCCTCCATTTGTTTGCCTGGTGTTCTTCTGGTTATTTTGGTCACCTGTCACTCTTCTTTCATCTCTTCCTCCTTTGCTTTTTCCTCCTCTTCCTCTTTCATGTTCCTCTCATCTTCTTCCTCATTGAGCTCCCCCCCCCCCCCCCCCCCCCCCTCCTTTCCTAGCACATGTGTTTCATCTTCTCTGTCCTCCACTTCCTGTTTATCTAATATTTTGTACTGTTGTTCTTGTTGTTGGGGAGTTGTTTACCGGAGCCAGAACAAGAGAGAGAGAGAGAGAGAGAGAGAGAGAGAGAGAGAGAGAGAGAGAGAGAGAGAGAGAGAGAGAGAGAGAGAGAGAGGGAGATAGGGAGAGAGAGAGAGGGAGATAGGGAGAGAGAGAGGGAGAGAGAGAGAGAGAGAGAGAGAGAGAGAGAGAGAGAGAGAGAGAGAGAGAGAGAGAGAGAGAGAGGGAGAGAGAGAGAGAGAGAGAGAGAGAGAGAGAGAGGGAGATAGGGAGAGAGAGAGGGAGAGAGGGAGACAGAGGGAGAGAGGGAAAGAGAGAGGGAGAGAGAGAGAGAGAGAGAGAGAGAGAGAGAGAGAGAGGGAGATAGGGAGGGAGATAGGGAGAGAGAGAGGGAGAGAGGGAGACAGAGGGAGAGAGGGAAAGAGAGAGGGAGAGAGATAGAGATAGAGAGACAGAGAAGGAGAGAAAGAGAGAGAAAGAGAGAGAGCAAGAGGGAGAGAGAGCAACACTCAACCAAACAAATCACAGCTAAAACCAATGAAAATGTTGATTAAAATAAACCAACAGCAACAAATGCATTCGGGGGGGTGGAAAAATTGATTGAAAAAAAAACTGCAAATGCAAATCTGTTTATTTGCACACATATCAATTTGTTTATCTAAGGGTTGGAAAAGCGGGGTCCACCTGCTCCCAGTTTAAACAGAGCCTTGGTGTCCAGGCCGGCCCCTTGGTTCGGAGGTCCACTCTGCCTTCAACCTCAGCCTTTTCTCTTCTATTCAAACAGATGCTCTGGATGGGGCTGGGTTGAGGGTGGATAGATGGAGGGGGATGGGGGTGGGGGTAATCTGGGATGTGCTTGTGCCCGGAGCTGCGGACAGAGGCGGGGGTGGGGGAAAGGGGACATAATTGCTTCTTATTGATCCAAATAGCACATCAGAGGCACCGCCACTTCAGTGGACCTCCGAAGAGACTCGCCAGGTTAGGTCTGTTCATTACCCCTCCTGACCGCCCAGCTCAACCCCCTTCAGCCCCACACACACACAGACCCACAGGAACATCGCTACACCACCTACCCTGGGTCATTGTCTCCGGGGTTTAATTGGGCCGATGTTTTCCATTGTGCGACGTCTCAATGGCGGTGAAGGGCTTCATTGTGGGCCTGAATGAGGGCAGGAGTGTTCATTAGGTGGGTCCCTGAATGAGGCCTTCTGGAGGTAAAGGTACCGAGACGCTGGGGCTACCCCAGCGAACCACCCGGGGGCCCGGTGGGTGGCTGGGTGGGTGGGTGAAACTGTACCCTCTCATCCACTCTCCTCTCCTCCCTCCTCTTCTTTTCGTTCAGCTTCCTGTCCTTCAATTTTACTCCATCTCCCTCTGTCTCCTCTCCTCTCCTCAGCAGCCTGACGCTTGGCCCCATGAATGGCGGTAGTTGTGGCGGTTACGGCGTGGAGGGGGGGGGGGGGGGTGGAGGGGTGGTGGGGGGGGGGGGGGGTGGAGGGGTGGTGGGGGGGGGGGGGTGAGCGGCTCTTTTGTGCGTGCTCAGCGGATGAAAGGGACGAGGAGAGCGTGAGCGCCGGATCAAAGATAAAGACAGAGAAGAGAAGAAGGAAAAAGAGAGAGAGAGGGGCCCTCCCCAGATGGGACTGAGGGAGATTGTGTGTGAGTTTGTGTGTGTGTGTGTGTGTGTGTGTGTGTGTGTGTGTGTGTGTGTGTGTGTGTGTGTGTGTGTGTGTGTGTGTGTGTGAGTGTGTGTGTGCAGACAGTGGGTGAACTCACAGAGTCCCTCTACCTGAGAAGTGCGACCACAGGCCTGGCTTCCCCTGGCTGGTGGGCCCAGGGAACACCACACACCACCCAGGGTCCGCCAAGGACAATAAATAAATGAATGAATAGAAAACACTGCATATGCTTTGCATATTCAACATATTGCCTGACAGGGACCACTATTAGGAAGGGTTTTGGTGAAACTAAAACGTAAATATAAATGAATCCAACGTACACTCATCACAGTGTGTGGCGTCACAGCAGCTGATAATAATAATACACTTTAGGAAACACAAGAGCATACCCGCAACTCAAAGTACTGACGCTGGAAACCTTCACATCGGCCTTCACACAGCCTGGAACACCCCACAGATCCCAGAGATATCCACCCCACTAGACCCGACTAGTAGATTACTAACCACAGAGCAAAAACCACACATTGCAATGCTGGGGTTTTTGCTCTACAAGGAATGTCGTCTTTCAATGTACCGCTTTAACGAACCCTAACCCTAACCTCATTGATTCTAATCGACTCCATTTAAATTGGCTTGAAGACTTTCAATTTAGCGTGGAAAGAGCATGCACCAGTTCCAGCACTGGCTCAATCTGAAGGAAGGAAACTCTCCAACAATGGGAATCCAATCTGCCGTCCGCCGTGACTGTTTTCTCTTCTTTCCAGACTGTTCATGTTGAAAGCTCTACGCGGTGATTGAGATGACAGCTTTTGGCAATCTAACCCTTGGGGTGGGGGGTGGGGGGTGGGAGGTGGGGGGGTGTGGGGGGTGTGGGGGGGGGGGGGGTGTGGGGGGTGTGTGTGTGGGGGGGGGGTGTGTGTGGGGGGGGGGGTTACACCGGCAGCTGAGTGCTCCGTTGTGCGCCTGGCGTGCGGTCGGGGGACGTCTGTGTGACAGAACCCACTTCACACTGACCAGAACCCCTCTATACCTACTCACTGCCCAGCCCTTGATGTCATCATATCTCTGCCACACACACACACACACACACACACACACACACTCACACATATGACCAAGACACACGCATGCATACGCACGCATATGCATACATATACTTTACACAAACACACGTCTTATACACACAAGCACAAAACGTCTCCGCTTCTCCGGTCTCCCTTAGCCACTACCTTCCGTTGTTTACATTTCTCTCAGTGGCCAAAAACAATGACAGACATCTTGCTAACCACATGGACTTCACACACACTCACACCACACACACACACACACAC
>JACYXH010000091.1:425000-435000 GCA_026745465.1 Lota lota | reverse complement strand
ACATTTGCTGTCTGTGTGTGTGTGTGTGTGTGTGTATGTGTATGTGTGTGTGCAAGAGAACATTCGAAAGAGACAGTTGCTGTCTGTGTGTATGTGTGTAAATGTGTGTGTGTGTGTGTGTGTGTGTGTGTGTGTGTGTGTGTGTGTGTGTGTGTGTGTGTGTGTATGTGTACGTGTGGGACTGCCACGAACACCTGTGTGAAGTATGGGGGGCCCTCAACCTTGCTGTGATTGGACAAGACGTAGAAGCTATGTCTTCTGTCTGCATGCATGTGTGTGTGTGTGTGTGTGTGTCTGCTTCATTGTTGTATCTCTCTATCTATCTTATAACTATCTATCAAGCTATCAATCAATCTATCTATCTATCTATCTATCTGTCTGTCTGTCTGTCTGTCTGTCTGTCTGTCTGTCTGTCTATCTATCTATCTATCTATCTATCTATCTATCTATCTATCTATCTATCTATTTATCTATCTATCTGTCTGTCTGTCTGTCTGTCTGTCTGTCTGTCTATCTTTCTATCTATCTATCTATCTATCTATCTATCTATCTATCTATCTATCTATCTAAGTAACTATCCATCAATCTATCAATCTAGCCATCCATCCATCCAGTGCCCCCATGAGGGACACATGAGAAAGGCCGCTTTGGGAATCTAAGTCCTTCCTGAAATGTGGATCCTGCACTGGGAGAAAAAGCATCTGCACACACTGACTGCTCACTGTGTTAAATAATGCCTGGGAATGCTATCTGAGACGGCTAGCAGACAGGATAATGAGCTTGATGTGAGTGAGACCTGGCGCTGGGGAATGTGTCTATTAGCATGCAGGGTTCACTAGCACAGAGGTCTGAGTCTGGGATGTCGGATCGAATCAACCCGCCCGCCCATGCCCCACGGTAGGGATCTTCAAAGCAGCATCTGCTTCGAGAGCGGCGAGGGCTTGCAAGGCGGGGTCTAAGAATTTCAAATTGGTGCATTATAGTTGTATTAATTAACAGTGGACAGATTGCTGTAATTCCTGAATCTAACTGAGTCGCCTGCATTTCATCACCATTCAGGAAATGTTTTTGATTAAATGTTCCTGTTAGATTAGGGCTAGATAAAATAATGATATTACGTCCATATTTTCATATTTGTAATCATTCTTATGTAATTAGTAGGGTTCCATATAGTCCAGGAAACATATTTCTATGTGTGTGTGTGTGCGTGTGCGTGTGTGCATGTGTGCGTGCGTTGGTCCATGTGTGTTTGTGTGCGTGCATGCGTGTGTGTTAGCTAAGCTATAGAGTTAACCTCTGTTCTGTTATACCGTTTGAACAGCTACTCCCCCCCACCCCCCCCCACACACACACACACCCAACACACACTTCCTCACACCACACACACACACACACACACATACACACCACACACAGTTAGCTAATGTTGTAAGGTTTAATACTTCAGCCATTCAATCATTACTACCTTTTACACAGCCTGTCCCTGGACATCTCTTGCTCGTAAAAGAAATTATATTTGTCTTTCCAACTGCACTGTGGACCACAAAGCTCCCATGTTTTATTCAAGTCAGAGCCATAAAGTCCTGCTCTTCCCTTCCCCTGTTGAGCTTACACAACAAACTGCTCTGTAGCTGCATGACAGTGTGTGTGTGTGTGTGTGTGTGTGTGTGTGTGTGTGTGTCTGGCCGTGAGTGTGTGTGTGTGAGTGTGTGTGTGTGTGTGTGTGTGTGTGTGTGTGTGAGTGTGTGTGTGTATGGGTGTGTGTGTGAGTGTGTGTATGTGTGTATGTGTGTGTGTGTGTGTGTGTGTGTGTGTGTGTCTATATGCAGCAGCTGTTGAGATAAATGTGGTTTGAGAGGAGAAGAGCAGAAGAGAAGAGAGCAAAACAGAGGAGAAGAGACAAGAAAGAGAGGAGAGGAGGAAACGGTAGAGTCAAGTACAGAGGCACACAGAGGAACAGAGAGAGAAACAGACAGGCATGACTGCAGTCAGTCCTACCGCCACAGTCTGACACCACACTGCTGGGCCCGGTTCCCTGAAGCCCCAGGGAAGGTTGTAGCCGGGATTGAGCTGAGTGGTCTCGACGCGATGGGCGCTGGTTCTGTGGGCGGCCTCCGCGCTGCTGAATGGCTCAGGATTGCGCGCGAAGTGGGAAGAGTGCCATTGAGGCAATAGTGAATGAAGACCCATGGAGCGCATAGAGCTTGACCTGCTCTCGGCTGATCCCGTGGCTCAGATTAACCCTGCACTAGAAGAAGAGAGGCTATCTGCTATCAGAGATAATCATCGGTTATAGCAGCCACCGCCCGGCATCGAGGGTTTAACCACGACTTTGGTATTGGCTGCTTATTCACAATGGGCAGATGATGAATGATGTGAATTATGTCATTTTTTAGCGTAGGCTTTTTGTTTTATTCTATCTTTATTGATTGTTTTTAATTTAGATTTTTTGTTATATTTTCGCATTTAATTAACAATTAAATTGCAAATTAAATTGCACATTTAAATTGCAAATTCTTTTTCTCAAAATCGATATACATTCTACTATCTTCTTTATATGTAATAATAATTTAACAAAACAGTTTAAATGATAAGCCAGTACCTTAGTCATGCCATTAACCAAACCATATTTAAACATCTTTCTCGTCCCTGCACAAACCTCCCTCTTACGGAGTATGCAAATCATATTTTCCGACATGCCAGTTTCAGTTTCAAAGTATTCCTGCCATGTTACTAAACAACGGAACTTCCCATCTATTTAGTGTCAAGCCTGAGAATGCACACACACGCAATTTTACCAAACTCAACACCATCCATATTCTTTATAATGATAGATCAACAATTTAGCAAGCGTACATTGAAGTGAGGTGTGTCACCGTGCATTATCTACCACACACACTCATTGTAGCGGTATCAGAGGGCTGCTGGTGCTCTTTCATGACTCAACATTTTATCCACTTCATCATCTAAAAAAACACTAAAGTACACTCACATAATGGAAGGACTCCACCGTGAGCCTGGACTGTGTTTTCTAGATAACACATTAGGGACAAATATTTAAAAAAAAAAAAATTGTTTGCTTTCACCAGAGCTGTGGTTGGCTGTTGTGTGTATGCTTCTAGCGGTGGTATTGATTAGTGTGGTACTTAGATTCAAAGTGGGGACAGTTGATATTAATTATAGGCACCCTATAGGTTTTTATCACATGTTCCCCAAATGTTTTGATCAGACGGTCCCTAGAGTTTTTTTTTCATATTTGTTATAGGTCCCTTGTATCCGTTACCGTTAGCGGTGCACTTCGTTCACTCTCTTTTTTCTTTCCTTTCCAACGTCAAAGAGCAATAGCTAGTAAGGAAAGTTGAACATATCCATTGAGACATTTTTTACTTTTATTTTATTCTCATACTGGTGAGTTTGTTGTAAATGATTTGCACTTGACTTGAGTTAAAGGATAACCTTGGGATTTTCAAACAGGACCCTGTTTTCCTACAGTTTTGATAAGTGACTAATGCAGACAATAAGTTTTGAAATTGCTCCAGTATTAAACGAGAACGCTCAGCCATGGCAGCCCATCCACATGTGCAATGTAACCATATGGGGCAATTGCTTCATGTCAATGTACTTCCTCTAAAAGTGCTTGATTTTGCTCCGATTTTTAAGTAATGTCAGAAGTGTCTGACAACATTATAGAAAGGAGCCCTACAGAGAAATACTAATTATTTCTTTACCTTTCGTTTGATCTGGTCTGTTTGTTATTGTTTCTAACCAAGTCTCGTTGAAAGAGAAGCCTCACTCAGAAATCTCATCCTCTGAAGAGTTGAGATGTTGCAGGAAATTGTCATAACAAACTCATTATAATTCGGGTTTATGCTAATAAGTGTGTTAATGTTTATTTATACTGTCATTGGTACTGAATCAATCTGAAAAAGGATTGTTTTATTTATATTTTTGTTGAAATCGGAACAATACATATATATTTCATACTTCGTCAGTTGTGTATTTTATTGTGGGACGAGGTTCATTCCAGCACAGCTCCTTCGATGAACTTAGAGAACCTTAATAAACAGAATAACATGACAGGAAGTACAGATCAGTAGATTCTAGAATAATAGAAAGGGTAACACTTTCGCTGGTGAGTAGTTTTGTTACGTTTAAGACAACGGACAACTAATGCGTGCAAAGTCAATATTATGCCACGTTGTTTGTGCTTCGCTAAGCAGTTTTAAGAGTGTGTGGGCATAACAAGGATGAGAAGTTTTTTTATACACAAAACTAAAGTAACAAAGCTATATCCTATCAAACATTAACTCCTGTGTTCACCTCTTACCTCTTTTACTGTCTGGCTTTTAACAACAAAACAAAAAGCCGGTTATTCCTCTCATCCGCTTGCCTGCCAGTCTCCTTGTTGTTGTTTCTTTAAACCTCTTCTATTGCTCTCTTCTTCTTCATCTATTGTCCCTCTCATTGCTGGTTCTACCATTCCACTCTTTCTCTTGTCTCCATATTATTCTAAGGTTCTACGAATACATCAAATCTGTTTATGCTGTTTAAACATTTCTGTGCCCTTTTGTCCTCATATAACTCTGTTATGAGGGCACCCTGGACACCACCCACACTATCACAAGTGGGTTGCACGCACACGCACACACACACAAGCTCTCACACACACACACACACACACACACACATACACACACACAAGCATACACACTCACACACACAAGCACACACACACAATTAACATACACACACACACACACACACATACGTACGCTCACAGACACACAAACATAAACATAGTGTGCAGGGAGGTGCAGAATATTACACCTTATCAGACTTTGACACCATATACAATAGCAATCTGCCACTACTGGACAATAATATAACAATCAAGTCTTCGCCTTATCTGCTGTGGCATCCTGTGCCTGTGCCAGAAGTCACAACAAAACGTCTCACTACTGAAAGAAAACAAACATTACTCTTCTCAAAACTGCTGTGGACATCGCGGTCTTTATCACCCACTTCCTTCTCACCATCATCATCATCACGATGAATATCATCATCACGACCAGCAGATGTACAGACACATCCAACATGGTTTTCAAATGCATATGATCATATGATCCTTGGGGTATTTCTGGGCCTGGTCCAGTGGAAAGTGTACGTACATAAGCTGGCCTGTAGCTGCATGATGTGTTTGTACACCTGTCTCTAGCTCCCTGCCAGCGACCACGACACTGGACCTGAGAGCAGCGTCGGCGCGGGGAGGAATGTGGAGCGTTCCTGGAAGCCCTCGAGTCAACTGTCCTTCATCAGAATGTGGAATCTTGCTCTTTCACGGTCTGGCTCCCTCGCTTTCTCTGGCTCATTCAATCCCCCTGTCTTCTTTCATCTGTCTGTGTGTGTGGTTGTCGATCTGTTTGTCTCTATGTCTGTCTGTCTGTGTGTCAATTGGTCAGTTTTAAAATGTTCAGTGCTCTAGTGTGTGTGTGTGTGTTTGTGTGTCTGTCTGTCTGTGTTTCTTTATGTCTATGTTTGTGTGTCCAAGGGCTTGAGCATACCTTTGAGGGTATGTGTGAACGTGTCAGTGTATGTGTGTGTGTGTCTGTGGAGAGTGTGTGTGTCCACGTGTGCGTGCCTGTATATCCACATTCCATTTTTGTGCCACACTGACTTCTGTGGTGTTGAAGTGTGCATGTGTGTGTTAGTATATATACTGTACTTGTGTGCACGCCTGCATGTGTGTATGACATTTTAGCACCACACTTGGGGGGGGACCAGAAATGGTGGACAGAGTATTGGGTGTCAGGGTGGGGTTGAGTTACCTGCTCTGCATTGTCAACACCCTCCCTCCCTCTCTCCCTCTCTCCCTCCCTCCCTCCCTCCCTCCCTCCCTCCCTCCCTCCCTCCCTCCCTCCCTCCCTCTCTCTCTCCCTCCCTCCCTCCCTCCCTCCGTCTCTCCCTCCCTCCCTCCCTCCCTCCCTCCCTCGCCTGGCTCCATGCTGCTTTGTGACCGCCGTGCCCCCGACCATGATGGGTTTAGTCCCTGCAGAACAGGAGCTGGCGTCGATGCCCCCCTGCCACACACACACACACACCCACGCACACACACACACTCACACGCACGCACACCCCGTCCTCACCTCACCACCCTCACCTTGGTGCCAAAACCGCTCCGACTTTACAACACATGGAACCTGTGAACATGACACCGACGTCGGGGTGAAAACAACGTGCAGGACCAATTCTGTCACGGCCCGGCCCATCTGAAATGAATGTTCTCACTCTGCGTTGCTTGATCTTGTTGATCCTTCCTCTAACTCCTGCCAGGTTCAGATTTCCTCCTCACCAACACGATTTCTCACAACCAACCCCCAGCCCCCCGCCTCCATCCTCTGAATCAAAGCCTACCTTATGTCAACACCCCTCAACAAATAGATTAGGGGTTTACAACAATGCTTTGGCTGTGTGTGAGTGTGTGTGTGTGTGTGTGTGTGTGTGTGTTTGGTGTGTGTATTTGCGCATTTGAGTGCATGCATGTGTGTGTATGCGTGTGTGTGTGTGTGTGTGTGCATGTGGTTTTGTGTGTTTGTGTGTGTGTGTACGTGTGTGTACGTATGTGTGTTGTGTGTGAGCGTGTGTGCGCATGTGTGTGCGTGCATGTGGTTTTGTGTATGTATGTGTGTGTGTGTGTGTGTGTGTGTGTGTGTGAGTGTGTGTATGTGGGTGATGGTGATTTAATTTCCAGACACTGAGTGTGATGTAAAGGGCTTGGGGCATCAAAGGGTTATTGGGAGGGAGAAGGCACTGAAAGACGCATGGTGTGAGAAACGTAAACACACAAGAGAGCAATGCAGAAACAGAAACAGCACATGTGGCTGTTTGATAATAATGGGGGACGAGGATGAAGAGAGGTGCGTAGAACCAATGTTGTGCGTGCAGTGTCTGGGGTTTCATCTGATCACAGGGAGTCACTGTGCACCATGACTGAATGTTGCCTACACAGCCGCAAAAGTCTGTTCTACATTTCACCAGCCACTAGCCAGAATGGAATTGCATAGTACAGTATAGTATAGTATAGTATAGTATAGTATAGTATAGTATAGTATAGTATAGTATAGTATAGTACAGAATAGTATAGTATAGTATAGTATAGTATAGTATAGTATAGTATAATAGAGTATAGTATAGTATAGTGTAATATAGTTTAATATTGCATGGTACAGTACAGTATAGTATTGTACTATACTGTACTACTGTACTACTGTAGTACAGTATAGTATAGTACAGTCCAGTACAGAGTAGTACAGTATAATATAGTACAGTATAGTACAGAATAGTATAGTGTAGTTGGCTGGATGGATGGACGGATGGACAGATGGATTGATGAGGGATAGCGGATTGGATTGATGGAAGGAATGGACTGAAATGAGTGAATGAAAACAACTTCTCAGAATTTCTCTATTGTTTAAAAACATGTAACCATCCCAGGAAAAATGGAAATTAAATAACACATCTGTTCTGTTTACTTTGCACCAGGATACACAACTGGACTGAACATGAGCCACGCTCAAACCCTCAACACAGGACTATATAAAGCTGAAAAGCACTCAGGCTTTCATTGTGTAATGCTATTATTTCTTTTTTTTATTCAACTTGAATATTTCACACTGAAGTGGAGTGGGTTACGCTGGCTCTGTGCAGTGTGTTATTCTAGGAGCAGTGCTTCCACGATTAGGGCACTCATTTTGGTCTGCACCTCGTTCGGCAGCCCATAAAGAGAAAAACCTCAGAAAAAGTACATGTGTAAGCTCTTTGTAGGCAAACAATGAGCCAAGAGTGGAAGCAGTAGCCTGGGAGAAAGAGGAATGGCTGAAGGAACAGACTTGAAAGGAGAACAGGGGTTAAAGAGTAATGTGAAATGCTTTTGATTATTCCCATTGGTGAATACTTAGCATATTCAGCTCTCTGCTTCTCTCCCTGGGACTCCAGCTTCCTGTCAGTCATTCTCACATGCACACACACATATAGTCATCAAAACGACACACAGACACTTGTACACTTATAATTACAGACGCACTCGCACATGCAAACAAACTCAAAAAACACATATGTCACAGATAAACACATATACGTCATACATTAACACACACACACACACACACACACACACACACACACACATTCACGCACATACTCGCACATGTTCACACTCACATGTACTAACACAAACACACACAAACATACACAAACATTCCTACATACACACACACACACACACACGCATACGTGTATATATATATATATATATATATATATATATATATATATATATATACATACATACATACATACATACATACATACATACATACATACTGTCAGCTGCTCCAAGCACATTCACACAAACATAAAGTCCATATTCATAACAAACACGCACTCCCACAAAAACACATGCACATGTCATGCACATACATAATCATATTCCCCACACACACACACACGTCAGTCTTCTCCCTGACCACCCAGCCTCTGCCCCTTTGCCCCCACCTCTCACCCCGCTTAGGGGTGCTAAAGCCGAGAAAAACTCCACCATTCACTTCCTCTCCCTTTCTCCTCTCCTCCTCCTCCCCCTCTCTCTCTTTTGCCGTCCCCCCTCCTCTCAGTGCTCCCATTCATGTTGTAACAACTCGTAAAGGAAGGAGACTTTGACCCTCCAACCCCCCCCCCCCCCCCCCCCCGCCTCTCTCCTTCCTCACCCACTTCCCCCCACCCCAGTTAAAAAATGAGAAAAAATGAAATAGAAAGCATGCGCTCCATCGCTCACCTTGGAGGAGTAAGGCAGCCTGCGTCCCGCTCTGTGCCGGGCTGGACAGGAAGGCTGTCCCTCTGTCTCCATGCTTAACGTTGGGTTGAAAAAAAGATGTGACAAATAGCTGCATGGACGGCTTACTAGAGTGATCCGTGTGTGCTATCTGAAAAGGGGAACGTTAGCATTGGATACAAAGCAGGGAGAAAGCAAATTTATTTTTAAATGTCAGAAGGAGTGACTGATCAAAGCTCCTGTAATCAATCAATCAATCAATTAAAAAAAATATGAAATTTATTTTGGAACAGGATATTCTCTGCATTCTCTTCAGCTCTCGCCAGCATATACTATGTACAAATAGAGGGTGGTTTTACTTAATGTACAGAGTCTATGTCTGTCTGTATCTGCTCTCTGGTCTTTGAGGTGTGTTACCTCCCCTTTTGAGTCACCTTATGGACAATAAAGTAACTGACTTGACCTTGACATCTCTACTATCTTTACTGTCAGTAAAGACATGAAGTGTATAGTACCATAAAAAAAGAATACCTCAGATGAATAGCTTAAGAAAAACACATAGTTTAACGATAGCTTAACATGCGATGTATGCTTGTATGCTATCCATTATGTTGCTACAAAGCCAGTCGCCAGAGGAAATGTTGCTATTTTATGTTTCTGTGAACCCCGGAGACGTTGAATCTCAACGTTTCAGAATCAAAAATAAGTTTAATATTAACATTTTCAGCGGGCGACCGGGTTGGTTTCTACTTAGCTAAGACCGTCTTATACTGGTGTTTGATTGTTGTGTAATAGGAATACAAAATACGTCATTCCAAATGTGTATAATAGAGAACAGCAGCATTTCATATACCAACACGCGGTGTTGCATGGACTTGAATGCACTCGGGTTTGCTCTTGCTTGTGCTATGCACTGTCTGTTACTGAACTATAATTGTATGTATTTTTATGTGGCAGCCTTTATGTCCAAAACGGTGATGGATCGTTGATGTACGTATTTTGAGTATGTATTGATATACTATAAAATATTTGTTCAAGTGAAGTCCTTTCAAATCAGTTAACAAGGAGTTCCTGTGTGCAGTAATAACTGAACTCATGCAATGTGTCTCGCTTTTATCATAGCCATTATCAATAGCATTACGTTTTTCCATTTTTTGTTATGCACAATTATTTATT